>VZQC01014071.1:206356-226335 GCA_009823505.1 Rhizomys pruinosus
AAAAAAAAAAAGAAAAAATGGTATTTATATTCCCACATTACAATGTAAGTTGATGAGAAACATCATATTTACTAAAGAAAAAGAGAGAGAGAGGAGAGAGAGAGAAAAAGAATCATTCAGTTTGCCTTACAAATAGAGATTTGGTGCTAGGATCCACAAATAAAGGAAAGCATACCTTGTTTGTTTTCTCTGGGACTGTGTTACTTCACTTAGCATAATGGCTTCCGGTTCCATCCATTTGCCTGCAAAGTTCATGATGTCATCTTTCTTTACTGCTGCATAGAATTACATTGTGTAGATGTACCAAATTTTCTTTATCCACTCATCAGTTGAGGGACACTTGGCTTACTTTCAGCTCTTTGCTATTGTGAAGAGAGCTGCAATAAAAATAGATGTGCATGTATCTCTCTGATATGAGTCTTGTGGGTATATACCAAGGAGTGGGATGACTGGGTCAGGTGGTAGACTCATTTTGAGTCTTTGAAGAATTCTCCACACTGCTTTCAATAGGGGTTGCATGAGTTTGCATTGCCACAAGAAATGAATGAGTGTTCCCCTTTCCCCACAACCTCTCCATCATTTGCTATCATGAATTTTTTTGATCATAGCCAGTCTTAGTGGGGTAAGATAAAATCTTAGTGTGGTTTTAATTTGCATTTTCTTAATTATTAACGATGTTGACCACTTTTTAATATGTTTCTCATCCATCTTTATTTCTTCCTTTGTGAAGTCTCTGTTCAGCTTTTTTTTTTTTTTTGGTCTTTTTGAGACAGGGTCTCCCTGTCGCCCCAGCTGTCCAGCTGTCCTGGAACTCGCTCTGTAGACCAGGCTGGCCTTGAACTCACAAAGATCTGCCTGCCTCTGCCTCCCAAGTGCTACGATTAAAGGCGTGTGCCACCACACCCGGCTCTGTTAAGCTCTTTACTCGATCTTTTGATTGGGTCATTTTTTTCTTGCTCCTTTGTTTTTTTTTTTTGGGTAATATATATTCTGGATGTTAATCCTCTGTCCCACTCTGTGGGTTTTCTTTTCACTTTTTTGATTGTTTCTTTTGCTGTACAGTAACTTTTAAGTTTAATGAGTGCCCATTTGTCAGTTCTTGACATTATTTCCTGAACAGCTGCTGTCTGATTTAGAAAGTGTTTTTCTGTGCCTATATCTTGCTTTCTTCTATCATTTTCAAAGTTTCAGGTTTCACATTGAGGTCTTTAATCCATTTGGAATTGATTTTTTACAGGGTGAAATGTAGGGAGTTAGTTTCATTCTTATGGTGATCCATTTTTGCCAACACCATTTGATGAAGATTCTATGAAATTTTTAAACCCTTGAAGAAGGAGATTAAAGAAGACAGCAGAAGATGGAAGGACCTCCCATGCTCTTGGATTGGAAGAATTACTATGGTAAAAGTGACCATCCAACCCAAATTCATATACAGATTCAATGCAATCCCAACTAAAACCCCATGAGGTTCCTCACAGACTTAGAAAAAAAATCCTTAAAGTCTTATGGGAAAACAAAAGACCCTGGATAGCCAAAGCAACCCTAAGCAAAAAGAGCAATTGGGGGGGGGGATTACTATACCAGACTTCAAGCTATATTACAGGGCTATAGTCATCAATACAGCCTGGTACTGGCACACACACACACACACACACACACACACACACACACACACACACAAAATAGATCAATGGAACAAAAGTGAACATCCAAACCTGACCACATGCAATTTCAGTCACCACATGTTTGACAAAGGGGCCAAGAATACTCAATGGAGGAAAGAAATTGAGCTTTTACACTATTTGAATTTTTAAGGACCGTGGAGCTTTTAAAGTCATACTGTTTTATTCTGTACTGTCAATATTAACATGAGATCTTACATATAAGAAATAGAAAATTGTAATTCAATAGTGAAGTGTTTATGTGTCAAGTTGACAGCTACAGCAATCATGTGTCAAGTTGACTGCTATAGCAGTGGGGGTGGTTGGTGCTTCCTGGGGAACATATGCAGATTTTCATGGACTCCTCAGGTAGGGGGCTAAAGTGGAAGGTGCTATTGGGGCTTCTGCACAGTACTCTACAGTGGTATTCTGGTGCCTGGGATATGGTCACCGTGGATGGGGGTCATTACCTGGGAGACCTGAACAGAACTTCACTGGGTCTTCAGGCATTTTTCTGCTACCTTAATAGTTTTTCAGTTTTCTCAATAATTTACTGTAAATGAGTATATCAATATCAATAATTGCAATTGGTGAGTTTTTGAATGAAATATTGTTATACAGAAATTTAAAGTCATTTTGGCACAACCTGACAGCTAAACAATAGTTATGATTAATACTGCCCCTGTTATTACTGTAGTCTCATATAGTGGGGTCTCAACTTTGAAGATCAACCATCTCTGAACTGATCCATTTCTTTTTCAAATAACCTCACAAATGATTAATTATATCACACCTACATTTAAAATCTAACCCCTCGGGGCTGGAGAGATAGCTTAGCCGTTAAGAGCGCTGACTGCTCTTGCAGAGGACCCTGGTTCAATTCCCAACACCCACATGGCGGCTGAGAACCGTCCGAAACTCCAATTCCAGGAGAACTCCAGTTCCAGGGGAATCCGACACCCTCTTCTGTCCTCCGCAGCATTGCATGACACGGGTGCACAGACCTGCATGCAGACAGTACATTCATACACATAGAGAAAAATAAATTTAAAAAAAATTAAAAATAAAATAAAATCTAACCCCTCAAACACTTAAAATTTTCCTACCACTAGCATGATAAAAGTCATGTCCTAAGTTGGCAAGAAAGAGCTCCCATGTCTGGATATTATGCTATCTTTTTGTCTCTCTTTCATCACCCACCCTTTCACTTTATATTCTTTTTTTTTTATGTTNCAAATGAAGTTGAGGATTTTTTTTTCCAAGCCTGTGAAGAAACTCTTGGGGATTTTGATTGGGATCACATTAAATCTGTACACTAGTTTGGGTAGGATGGACATTTTTACTATATTTATTTTCCCAATCCATGAGCATAGGAGGTTTGTCCATCTTCTGATGTCTTCCTCAATTTCCTTTTTCAGGGGTTTAAAATTTTTGTTGTAGAGATCCTTGGTGTCTTTGGTTAGGTTTGTTTCTAGGTATTTTATTGCTTTTGAGGCTATTGTGAGTGGGAAGGTCTCCTTGTAGTCCTTCTTGAGTTGCTTGTTGTTGGTGTAAAGAAAGGCTACTTATTTTTCTAGATTTATTTTGTATCCTGCCACTTTACCAAAGCTCTTAATCATTTCTAGGAGTTTTCTGGTGAAGTTCCTTCTATGAGGCCAGCAAACGGAGGGACTTCTCACTTTATGTTCTAACAGAGGTAACTATTCTAGCTCCCAGAGTAAATCAGGTCTTAGTGCTTCTTTATGCAAGTGAAATCATGATGTTTCTGTTTTTATTTATTTGATAAAGTGCTTATTGAGCTACAAGGTTCACTTTCTAACCCTCATATGTAAACAAAATTCCTGAGAAATCAGCATCTCCCAGGATAAACACTTCATGGTTGACAGAAAAGTGCTGATCTATAAAAATTCCAGCTCCCTTTCCTCTTAGGAGTAACTGTGAAGTATGTATTCTTCACTGTCCTCCATACTTCCTCCACAGTTTTAACTTAAAATTATCCACAATAATTCCTTGAAAATAAACCATTTATTGACTGCTATATCTTTACCATTTTATTTCTTCATTCTGTGTCCTGAATAAAATTATTTAAGTCTCAGTGCTGGAGACTGTTTCTCGAAGATCCCCAATAAGCACCTTCTGTATTTAGTTAAGTACTTAACATTATTTACCACTATACTCAGAATACAAAAATCTTAAAATTAATCACAATGCTTGCTTCTTGTTCCTGTAAAGTCTAAAAGACTAGTCAATCTTTCTCCATACCATATCCATACCATCTAGACAATACTTTTCAATGTTGTGTCAGAAGGCAGAGCCAGATGGAAGGGTGATTCTTGCTCTTAAATACCTTAATTAAAAAGTTAGTTTCTTATTTGATTGTTTGCTTGTTGGCCAGATTAGTCACATGGACAAATATGACTGCTGAAGAGGTAATAAAATAGTATAATCGATGAGTAGCAACTGTTTCCAACAACCAAGCTTCCATTTTTCTCTGACCAATTCCATTATGGCTCATCAGTTTATCTCATTATCCTGAATTACTCAGCTTTCTTATTGATCCCATATTGATATTTGTAAGCCTCTATTCATTGTATGAATATAGCACACTTTTGTTAGGCTGAACATTTACCCAGTGAACACATTAACTATTAAAATAACATCTGGCTTTTAACTCCAACCTTCTTTCTATTTCCGTTTTATTTTTTTTAAAAAAATGATAAAGTATAAAATTTGATATTTGAAATATACATATAAGACCAAGTGATTACTAGAGTCAAAATAGTTAACATTAATTACTTCATATATTTCCTTATATTGTTACCATAGTTTCTTTGGCATGATGTAGTTATAGTTATTTAATTTTGTATTTGATTTTGTGCCATTTTGGTGAAGTATCCAAGAACCCTTTACAAAGATGCAAAGGAGATTTCTAATTTTCTTACAGATTTTTGTTTTAGTATAAAATGGACAAGAAGACAGATGTTAAATGTTGTTTAATCAGAAGCATAGCACAGTGATACAGCTTATGCCTACTATGCATATGGCCCTAGGTTAAATCCTTGGAACAAACTTAGAAAGATAGTTCACATATGTGAATATTCTAATTTCGACAATTTAGTCATTCTGTAATGTATACTATTTAAAAACATGTACAAAGTGAATATTAGAAGTATTACTTGCCTACTAAAAATGTAAGGGAAAAATAGACCAAAAAAAAAAAAATCACCACTTGAGAGGTTTAAGGAAGAAGATTATGAGTTTGAGGATATAGTCAATTGCTGTCTCAGAAAACACAAATGAATAAACAAATAAATAAATAAATAAATAAATAAATAAATAAATAAATCTTAGATATGGGACTACTTCCATTCTTCTAGCTATGATTGCTTCAAAACTATTAATTGACAAGATTATATTTCCTTTGTGTCTTCTTGGGACTTCCTCAAAATTAGTTGACCATAAATGATTTGTTTTATTTCTGAGCTCTCTAATCTGTTCCATGGACACTGTATCTAATCTAATGTCAAAATTATACTGTTTATCTTGTTGCTACTGCTTTGTAATAAATCTTGAAATTAAGATGTATGACGCCACTACTTTCATTTGGCTTATCAATATTGCGTTGGCATTACATGTGGTGATTTTTAATTTTGGTATTTTTGAGAAAAGTTCTCTCTGTGGCCCCAGTTGGCCTGGAACTCTCTATGTAGACAAGGCTGGCCTCAAACTCCCAGACATCCACCTTTCTCTGCCTGGATAGTGTTGGTATTAAAGGATTGTGTTGCCACAGTTGGAAATACATGTGGTGATACACAACTATAATACAAGTTACTTGAGACATTGATAGAGGACTCTAAATTCACCATCAGCCTTGGTAGCTTCCGTGAACAATTGTCTCAAAACAAAGTATAACAATTCCTGGGAAAGTCTCTTAGTGCATAAAAACACTGCTTTACTTCCTAGTACAGAAAAAGAGATTGATTTGTTTCAGCTAAATAATACAAATTTCATAAGAACTTTTCTATTTTGTGAAAAAAGATGAAGTTTTGAATGATACTAAGTTAAAGCTATATATTGCTTTAGGGAATATGGATAATTTGACAATATTAATACATATTTTTATCAGGACATTTATACTATCAATCTTCCTTAAGGATTATGAATTTTATTGGTCAAATTCCAGAAGCTTTTAGGCATATATGCCATGGTGGTTAGAGTTTAAATCAATGATCAAAAACAAATTCAGAGGTGATGTATGGTGGCACACACCTTTAATCCTAGCACTCGTGAGGCAGACGCAGGCGGATCTTTGTGAGTTCAAGGCCAGCCTGGTCTACAGAGCAAGTTCCAGGACAGCTGGAGGTACAGGAAGACCCTGTCTTGAAAATAAACAAACAAACAAACAAACAAAAAAAGAATTGTGTTTTACCAATATATTTCGCAGCACCTATCCAAAGTGAGAAGTAATATAATTTTACTCTTTATATAGGCTTTGAAATTTGGAAAATATTTGCCCACATTTTCTACAGTAAGTGTGGGTTACATTTAACTATTTTTTTACAATATGTACATCATATAGATGTTTGGGTATTTTTCTATGACACTATTATTTGTATTTGATTTTTAGCAAAATAAACAAAGTATCAAGATTACTTTATTATTGCGACTTACCATTTACTTTACAGTACATAATCATCTGGAAGAGGGTCAAGGTGAAACAATATATCCCAGACCATACACAATATATGTGTATATATGTGCATATATGTATAAAATAATAAAAAAATAATAGATATATATATATAGAGATATATAAAAAAAATTAAAAATATATCAGTCTTATAGAGCTTATATTTTAGAAGATATTATTACGAATGTGACAATGTGTTATAAAGTTTTCTATGTCAGCTTCTACAGTTTCCTAGAGTGGAGGTATCATATAGATGATGCTAATAAAGTCTTTGGGTCAACTTAAAAGAATGAAATAATACATATGAATAAGAGATCCTGGGCAAAGAGGCTTCTCTTTGAAGTATTATAACTACCATGAAACACTGAGTACCCATTCTATGGAAAACAACAACGTTATATAAAATATAAAAAAATGTTTTTTTTTGTTGTAGCAAAAACTAAATAATAGATAATAAAAGAACACAAAGTGTGTGTCTCTAGATAGGACTCCTATATTAAATCTCTACCACCCACAGCTCAATGACCATTTCAGAAGAGGTAGCAGAAAGACTGTAAGAGCTATGGGTGGTTCATGACTACAAGGGAACAGAATTTTCTAGGTGGCTGGCAACTTGCTCATATGGAGTTTCAGTAATGATGACAACATGAACAAGAGCCATGCATACTCAAACCTAATCATGGCATAGGACTAGGAAAATGAGCCAGAAACCTTTTCCTTAGCAGAGGAAATCTTGGCAGCTGATCCCTGCTGTGTGAGAAAAAGTTGATATTCTTTAAGCGATGCTAGATAGGATGACCAGTCTCTAGCTGATGGACTCATACCAAGAGACATGGAGCACACAAATTTGTCCTTATAGACTTTATTGTATATGACAGAGTGCATGAAAACTGGTGGAGGCTTATTGGAGGGTACAATGGGGAAGATGTCTAAATATTAAGATGTGTTGTATGAAATTCACAAAAATTCAATAAAATACATTGAAAAAATTAAATTTACAATATTAAATCAAGTGGGGCACATTTATAGAAAAATTAAACCCCACTTATATTGAATCATTGTTATATAGAGAACACAAAAGCAAGGTCAGCTGCTTAAATGATCGTACAGAAGACATAATAAAATAAGTTGGCTTAATCAGGACATTCTAGAGAGGATAAAATAACAAAAAATAATCATAAAACAATGTCTGTGGTAAGGTAAATAAATATTTTCAATCATTGGATGATGACATAATAATCTCAGTAACAAACTTTTATAAAGATCAATACTTAATTGATAGGACATGTTTGAAAAAGTGATTAGTTCTTGTCCTGGGACTAAAAATGATAAAAATTAGCATGGGGCATCTTAGAGTGTCAGAAAGTAAGGAAGTGATTTAGAAACTGAAACAAAACCAAAAAAAGCACAGTGATTGCACTATGTATAAGGAACACAGGAAGTAACATTTGAGCAACATTATAAACACTGTAGCACTGGCTTATAAACCAAAAGTACAGAATAAATATATACAAGTCCATACTACTATAAATAGACTATTGAATAAACAAATGATTGATGAAAAGAAACTTCTTTCCTGTGTAAAAATTCACTATTTCCATAATTCCATGAGTATATAAGAAAATTAAAAACAGGCAGGGCATGGTGGCCCAGTCTTTAATCCCAGAACTCAGGAGACAAAGGCAGAGGCAGAGGCAGGCATATCTCTGTGAGTTCAAGGCCAGCCTGGTGTACATAGCGAGTTCCAGGCCAGCTGGAGCTATAGGAAGACCCTATCTCAAAAAGACAAAAAAATTGTTTATAAAATACAAATTCAAGTGAGTAAATAATACATATTTTGGACCATAAATGGGCCAAAGAGATGGAGGAGAGAATTATGAGTTGCTGTTAATATTTTCTTCTAAATTTCGGGAAATACTTGAAGACTTAGTTAATAGTTATCCACTATATTTTTTTCCTCCCATTGTGAATATGTTACATTTTCTAATAAAGCTCCAATTGCCACAAACACTAGTTTAGGGACAAACAATTTGTTCAGAAGTTAAAGTTGTCAGATGGAGATTAACTTCTCTGGAGTATGGAACTCATTTGCACTATGAGCATTGGCTTAGGTATAATTTTCTCTAGGAGTCTGATCACAATGCTATGATGGGATACCTAGCCCTACCCCATACTCAATGTGATTTTCACACAGTTAGGAACCTGTGCAAAAACCCAGTGCAAGCATACATTTTTTAGTGCAAAAACCCTCCTTTAACAGAAAAGTCATCCACCACTCTCCAGGTGGTGGTAGAGCCAGAGAAGCTTCCTAACGAATAAATGTGAGAATTCACAAACCTTAAAAAGATCCAGGGCACCATGTTCTTACAGACTGTTTCTTTTTTATTTTTTTTAATTGATGCTTTGTGTATTTCATACATCATTTTCCAATTCAATTCAGGCATATATCCCCTTCCCTTCCCCCCACCCTACCCCTACCCATCCCAGATCATGCATTCTGCCGTAAGTTTTTTGCATCTTTCTCTGCTTTTTTTGTTTTGTTTTGTTTTCATTTTTTTAACAATAAGTGATAATTTGTGAGTACAAGCATCCTTCATGTAAAACCAATTTGCAAGCAGTTGTGCCCAAACCCACACAGCTCATGGGTCCCACCATCCAGCAGGGGGGGCTTGTATGTTCAATCAAGTTGATCAAATGAGTGTCCAGTCTATATTGTTGTAGTTTCACCATTAACCCCAATCGAAGCCCTTACATTCTACCACGCCCCCTCTTCCGCAGATTGTTCCCTAGGCTTAGAAAAGGGGCACAGGTGGATGAGAAGCAAAACACTCTACTTTCTCTGGAGCTGATGTCTTGGTCTCTAGTCAGTTCTGGCTGTTTTCTTTCATGGGCTGCCAGCTTGTCCAGGCTTAACCTTTCGATCCTACTAATGAAGCACATGCAATTAGATATTTAGGTATTTAAACAGTATAATATATAGCCTTTCGATCCTACTAATGAAGCACACACAATTAGATATATAGGTATTTAAACAGTACTAATTGTTATGGTAGGTTACTTTGGTATAGACACAGATGTTTGGATGGTATGTTAATTCATGATTTACATTTTCTTCTGTTAAGTATGGCAGGGTCTTCGTGTGGTTTATAACAT
The DNA here is from genome assembly GCA_009823505.1 of Rhizomys pruinosus. Classification (NCBI taxonomy): domain Eukaryota; kingdom Metazoa; phylum Chordata; class Mammalia; order Rodentia; family Spalacidae; genus Rhizomys; species Rhizomys pruinosus. The sequence goes on from VZQC01014071.1 coordinate 215,861, forward strand.
CTCCTAACCATTAGAGGATGTAAGCTTGTGGCATCAGCCGTGGGTTATTCCTCCAAGGAGAGAGCTAATAGCCAATTAGATTTGGGATATACAGACATATGGCTGCCACTGCTGCACAGTATTTCCAGGCAGATGAGGTGTAGCTGGTGCTGACGGAGGAGTCTTGCTTGACTCAAGGAGACCTATATTTGCTTTATTGGTTTAGTGGTCTTTGGTAACACTCTCTGGCATTCCAGAGACCATCTGTATACTTGCAAGTGCGGTCTCCATACATCTTTCCCATGTTTATATCAGGTCTTCAACAGCAGGGCCTTATCGCCTCTCTTCCTGCAGATATCCCAGTTTGGAGGCAAGGAGCCTTTACCATTTGTGGGGGCTTGGATCCCCTGGCCAACATCTCCTTGGTAGAATAATCCATTGTTGATGTCAGAGCTCCTGTATTAATATATTTTGTTTAAGTGCATAGCTTAAGGAGACTTTAGCATTATATTTGGTTCTGAATAGAGAATAATCCTTTTCACAGTTTCTATGTCCATTAGTCAATTAAAGAAGGCAGTTTTACTGATTTTACAAGAGAATACCTCTATAACAGCTGGCTCCAATCTACAGCTGGAGAATGACCTCATCATCATCTTATTTCTCCTTATTCTATGGGGGGGGGGAGTTAAGAAAGTCTCTTGTATTAAAACCTTTGCGGCACCTAGAAGGTAAGCTTCGTTAGGAATCATTAAAAATAGTTGTTACTAGTAGGATCCACAGAGGGGCCTGATGTCTGCAGCAATCTGAGGCATTCTTCCCTTCAATGCCCAGAGGAGTCAATCCTTCTGCTGGCACTTTCTGGTACATCCTACTCACTGCAAAGCTGCATTTTCTTTCTCAGCCAACAGACTGTTTCTAAATTTTACCTGTCCTTTCCTCACTGGGTAAGTCTTGATAATCTTGTTTTTTTTTTTTTTTCAGGCCTATCTGTCCTCTACCTACCTGGAGTTTTCTTCCCAGGTAACAGGCCTTAGAATTTCTTCCTCCAACTGTGCTCATAAATATATAATGCTCTGTTCTAGAGCTGGAAACTTTACACCTTGTATTTTTAAGATAGAAAAAGAGAACTATGTAACTGCATTAAGTTTGGATTTTTGAATGCATATTCACAGATTTTTTAAAGATAGTTATGAACCCATATGAAGTTCATTATAAACATTGGTAACACCGAAGTTGTCAAAGTCTGAATTTAATGTTAAATCTATAATGAAGATTTGTATTTAATTTATCTATATATGGAATCAGTGGCTGAATTAAAAACTAGAAATAAAAATTAAATGCAGCTTCTATGATTCTTAATGCAAATTACAGTTACATTAAACATATAACTCCCTTAATTTGCAAACAATGGAAATATTAAATGTTTCCTTTCTTAGAAAGTTTACTAGATCACTTATTCCCCAGCAACTATATTCCACTAAATTGTGTTTAATGCTTATAATTTTTTTTCCAATTCCTCAGTATGTAAGTAAGGTCATTTTTTTTAGTTTTGTCATCACTGTGACAAAATACCTGAAAGAACAATTTACAAAGAACAGGGGTTTATTTTGGCTCACCATTTCACAGGGTTTAGTCCATGAGTATTTGCCTCTGTACATCTTGGGCCTACTAGGGAGGCAGATAATCATGGCAAATGTAGTATGCGGCAGAGGCTGTTCACAACAGGGAAGCAGGGAGAAAGAATAAGGGTTTACATATATACCAACTATAGCTTAAAAGTGATACCCTGAGTAACCTAATTTCTCCAGTGAGGCCCCAACTCCAAGTTTCCACCAACACCATAAAAGGTAAGACTTAAGACCATTGGTTCAAAACAACTCTCTTTGACATATTTCATTTTTGAACTACTACATACACATTGGGGGGGAGCTTTTGCAATTATATATATATATATATATATATACTATATGTATATTATATAATATATTTATTTTCCAGAGCTGCCGAACTTCACAGATACTGCCTCGCCTTTGCTTCCCAAGCGCTGGGATTAAAGGCACACCTGGCATCACATATATCTTTTGAAATTTTCTCCATTTTTAATACTTTGAACTTCACATATTCTGATTAGCTATATATCTTATCTCTCCTTTCTGAGGATTTTAGTGGTTATTAACCAAGTAAAGGAGACTCTACCTGACACAAAGAAATCAATATCTCACCCCAAAGCTCTACACACAAAAAGCAACACCATTGCTTTGCTTCCACATAGATTTTGATGCTAGTTCACTGATATGTAACGGTTGCTTGTCCTTTCCTGAGGTGGGTGTTTGTGATTTGGGCAGTGAATGAGATAAAAGAATATTTTCCTCTACCTCTCTAATTTTAGTGGTGTGCACACACATGTTTGTGTGACAGGGTGGGTGTGTAATTTCACAATCACAGTTCCTAATCATGTACTTCTAAGTAAAATGAGACTCTCATTGTATTATCATAATGTGAGTATATCTCCATTTTGTTTACTGTTAAAGATGTCCATTTAGAAATTCTGTGATATAAGCCAAAGATAATTCTTGAAAATAAGGGTTCCTAGATGTAGGGAAACCCAGCTTGAATTGCAAGCTAGCTATCCAGCTGGCATGCCTCAGGGCAACTCATGGCCAAGAGTCTGGCTCCACCCCAAGGAGGAGCAAGCAGCATGGCCTAGGTACATGATACTTGGTGGAGCAAGGTGTGTGCAGTGGCGTGGAGTTGGGGGGCTTGTGATTGGTCCAGGGAACTGATGTCATTTGATTTATAAAAGCAAGCTGTGGCAAGGAGTAAATTTGAATTTCATAGTAACATCATCACGGAATTCCCGACCATTATTTTTATTAATTTTTACACTCATACAGGCTAAGGTAGGCCTGCATTTCCTTCGGGTGGCCAGCGGGTTGGAAAGAGATTCCTTTGTGGATCACCAATCTGGGTAGCTGGTGTTGTGTGTATATTGGCTGAAGGGAGGCAATCAACCATCAGCCTGAAATTCCTGTCCAGGCCCTGGGCAGGTGAGAATTCACGGCCAAGAGTGGAACACGTGTCTTGTGGGTCCAGGCTAAGAGCCTAAGTTGGAATTACTACATAGGCTTGGCTATAGAAAGTAGCCAGCTGGTCTCTGCGCCAAGAGGCCAGCTCCCCACAGTGTCCACAAAGCAGGCCCTGTGTCCCCATCCCCCTTAGCAGGGCTGCATGGTCCCTGTTAGTCATCAAAAGAAAAGCTTCCTACACCCAGATGGAAGTCCATTAATACCTTTCATGAAAAAAAAAATGCTTAAAAATACATGTCTAAAGCAATTTTAGGTTCTTGCAATTAAACTGGGGTGTTTAAAGAGTTCCATAGACCTGTGTGACTATATGTACATACACATGAACACCATCATTATCAGCATCCTCCAACCATGAGATACTTGTTAGTTTTTCAACAAATGAACCTGTATCAGTGTATTATTTTTTCCAAAGCCCATAATTTTTATTGGACTCCAATGTTATTGTTTTTCTGGGACTGTGTTACTTCACTTAGCATAATGTGTTCTAGTTCCATCTATTTACCTCCAAAGTTCATTATGTCATCTTTCTTTTTTTTTTAATTTTTATTTTATTTTATTTATTTCGGTATGTGTATCAATGTACTGTCTGCATGCAGGTTTGTGCACCCGTGTCGTGCAATGCCGCGGAGGTCAGAAGAGGGTCTCGGATTCTCCTGGAACTGGAGTTCTCCTGGAATTGGAGTTTCATACGGCTCTCGGCCGCCATGTGGGTGCTGGGGATTGAACCCGGGTCCTCTGTAAGAGCGGTCAGCGCTCTTAACCGCTAGGCCATCTNAATTTAATTTTATTTATTTCTGTATGTGTATGAATGTACTGTCTGCATGCAGGTTTGTGCACCCGTGTCGTGCAACGCCGCGGAGGTCAGAAGAGGGTCTCGGATTCCCGTGGAACTGGAGTTCTCCTGGAATTGGAATTTCAGACGGTTTTCGGCCGCCATGTGGGTGCTGGGGATCGAACCCGGGTACTCTGTAAGAGCGGTCGGTGCTCTTAACCGCTAGGCCATAAGGGTTCTCCACAATGCTTTCCATAGTGGAGATATGGGTTTACATTCCCAGCAGCAGTGGATAAGTGTTCCCATTTCTCCAAAACCCCTCCAGCATTTGGTGTCTTTTGTTTCCATGAAATTAGCCAGTCTTATCAGAGTGAGATGATATCTTAAAGTGGTTTTATTTTTCATTTCCTTAATTATTAATGATATTGAACACTTTTTAAGACGTTTCTCAGCCATCTCTTTTTCCTCAATTGTGAAGTCTCTGTTCAGCTCTTTACTCCACTTCTTAAGTGGGTCATTTGCTTTCTTACTTATTTTTTTGAGTAGTTTATATATTCTGTATGTTAATGCTCTGTCAGATGTATCACTGGTGAAGGTTTCCTCCCACTCCTCTGTTGGTTTTCTCTTCACTTCATTGATGGTTTCTTTCACTGTACAGAAGCATTTGAGTTTAATGAGATCCCACTTGTCAATTGTTGACCTTATTTCCTGTGCAGCTGCTGTCTGATTTAGAAAGTCTTTTCCTATGTCTATGTCTATGTCTTGTAGGATGCTGCCAAAGTTTTCTTCTATTAACTTCAGAGTTTCAGGTTTCACACTGAGGTCTTTGATCCACTTGGAATTGATTTTTGTATGGGGTGAGAGTAGGGGTTTAATTTTATTCTTCTACAAATGGTGATCCAGTTTTGCCAGCACCATTTGCTGAAGATGCTGTCTTTCCACCATTGAGGATTTTTGGCCCGTTCGTCAAATATGAGGTAGCTGAAATTGTATGAGCTCAAGTTCCACTGGTCTACAGGTCTGTTTTTGTGCCATTGCCAGGCTGCTTTATGACTATAGCCCTGTAATATAGCTTGAAATCTGGTATAGTAATCCCCCTTGTATTGCACTTTTTGCTCAATGTTCCTTTGGGTATTCCAGGTCTTTTGTTTTTCCATATGAATTTAATGATTTTTTCCAAGTCAGTGGAGAATCTCTTAGGGATTTTAATTGGGATTGCATTGAATCTGTATATTAATTTGTGTAGAATGCATATTTTTACTATATTAATTTTCCAATCTATGAGCATGGGAGGTCTTTCCATCTTCTGATGTCTTCTTCAATCTCCTTCTTCATGGGTTTAAAATTTTTGTTATAGAGATCTTTGGTGTCTTTGGGTAAGTTTGTTCCTAGGTACTTAACTGTTTTTGTGTCTATTGTGAGTGGGAAGGTCTTCTTGTATTCCTTCTCCAGTTGTTTGTTGTTGGTGTAAATAAAGCTAACTGATTTTTCTAAGTTAATTTTGTATCCTGCCATTTACTGAAACTCTTATTCATTTCTAGGAGGTTTCTGGTAGAGGTGTTAGCATTCCTTAGGTAAACTATCATATCATCTGCAAAGAGGCATAATTTGACTTCCTCTTTTCCAATTAGTACTGACTTAATTTCCCTTTCTTGCCTTATTGCCCTAGCAAAAGTTTCAAGCACTATATTGAAGTGGAGTGGTGATAGGGGACCAGCCTTGCTGGGCTCCTGCCTTTAAGGGGAATGTTTCTAACTTTTCTCCATTTAGGATGGTATTGTCAGTGGGTTTATTTTATATGGTTTTGATTACGTTGAGGAATGTTCCCTCTAATCCAATTCTCTCTAGGACTTTAAGCATGAAGGGATGCTGAATTTTGTTGAAGGCTTTTTCTACATCAATTGAGATGATCATGTGGCTTTTATCTTTCAGTCCATTTAAGTATTTTATGATATTTATTGATTTATGTATGTTGAACCATCCTTGCATCTCTGGTATGAATCTAACTTGGTCATGATGGATGATCTTTCTGCTGTGGGTCTGTATGTGATTTTCATGTATTTTGTTGAGAATTTTTGCATGTATGTTTATTAATGAGATTGGTCTATAGTTTTCTTTTTCGTTTGTATCTTTGCCTAATTTTGGTCTTACAGTGATGCTGGTTGTGTAAAAGGACTTTGGGAAAGTCCCTCTCCTTGTATCCTTCCGAACAGATCTAGTAATAATGTTTGTAAGTCCTCTTTAAATGTTTTATAGAATTCTGCCCTGAAAACATCTGGGCCTGGACTTTTTTTATTTGGGTGGTTTACTATTACATTTTTAACTTCCTCATATATTATCAGTCTGTTTGAGCATTCAATCTCTTTTTGGTTAAGCTTTGGTGAATTTCAGGATTTCAAATATTCTTCCATTTCTCTTAGATTTTCAAATTTAGTAGAGCATAGGTTTTTGAAGTATTTTTGTATGATTGTCTGGATCTTTTCTCTGTTGTAATGTTTCCCATTTCATCACAAATATATTGGTCTGGAGTTGCTGTTTATTTCTTTTGGTTAACTGGGCTAGAGGTCCACTTATCTTGTTTATCCTTTCAAAGAACAAGCTTTTGGATTAATTGATTCTTTGTATTGTTTTCTTTGTTTCTATTTCATTGATTTCTGCTCTGAATTTTGTGATTTCTTCCTGTCTGTTCAGTTTAGGGTTCATTTTTTGTTGCCTCTCAAGTGTTTCTAGCTGCAGTGTTAGTTTGTTTACTTTTCTTCTTTCTGATTTTTTTTTTTTAATTTTATTTATTTCTGTATGTGTATGAATGTACTGTCTGCATGCAAGTCTGTGCACCCGTGTCGTGCAACGCCGCGGAGTTCAGAAGAGGGTCTCGGATTCCCCTGGAACTGGAGTTCTCCTGGAATTGGAGTTTCAGACGGTTCTCAGCCGCCATGTGGGTGCTGGGGATCGAACCCGGGTCCTCTGTAAGAGCGGTCGGCGCTCTTAACCGCTAGGCTATCTCTCCAGCCCCTTCTTTCTGATTTTTTAATGTAGACACCGAGGGCTATAAACTTCCCTCTTAGTACTGCTTTTAAAATATTCCATAGGTTTTGTTGTGTTGTATTGTCATTGTCATTGTCATTCAGTTCCAGGGATGCTTTTATTTCTTTCTTTATCTCTTCCTTTACCCATTCATCATTTAGGAGTGTGTTGTTTAGTCTCCATTTGTTCTTGTAGAAAGTTGAGCTTATTCTGGTGTTGATTTTGAGCTTTTCTGCACTGTAATCTGATAGAATGCATGTAATTATTTCATTCCTTTTGTATTTGTAGAGTTTTTTTCTGTGTTCCAGTATGTGGTCGATTTCAGAGAATGTTCCATGTAGTGCTGAGTAGAAAGTATATTCTCTGGTGTTTGGGTGGAATATTTGGTAGATATATGTGATGTCCATTTGGAATATTGTACTGTTCATTTCAGATGTTTCTCTGTTTATTTTGTCCAGTTGACTTATCTAATGGGCTCAGTGGGGTATGGAAATCCCCCACTATTAGTGTGCTGGGATTAATCTGTGCTCTGAGGTCCTGTAGAATTGTGTTTATAACATTTGGTGCACCAGAGTTTGGTGAGTATATATGCATGATTATGAAATCTTTATGGTTCAAGGATTCCTTTGATAAAGACGTAGTTGCCTTCTTACTCTCTTATTAGTTTTACTTTGAAGTCTATTTTGTCTGATATCAGAATAGCAACTCACTTAGTTTTTGGTACTATTTGCTTGGAATATTTTTTTCTATCATTTCACTTTAAGTTGGTGCCGATCCTTGAGATTTGTTTCTTGTAGACAACATAGAGATGGGTGCTATTTTCTAATCCATTTTCCCAGTCTATGTCTTTTGATTGGGGAGTTCAGCCCATTAATATTTAAAGTTATGATTGAGAGATGTGTGCTGCTTCCTTTTACTTTTTTTTCTGCTTGCATTCTTGGTCTAGGTTTGTATTTCTGCAGTTATACTTCTATTCATTACTCTCTGTAGCTGCTTGGGGATAGTTGCTCCTTTCCTCTGACCTTCGAATTACTTCGAGTATTTTCTGAAGGGTTGGTTTCCTGGACATGAATTCTTTCATCTTGTTATGTCATGAAATATTTTTCTTTCTCCTTCAACTATAATTGACATTTTTGCTGGGTATATAGTGATCTGGGTTGGCATTTAAAGTCACTTAGCACTGGGGATACTTTGGTCTAAGTTCTTCTGACTTTCATCATTTGCACTGAAAATTCAGCTTCAATTCTGATGGGTATTCCTTTATATGTAACTTGTGTTTTTTTTTTCTTGTGGACTCAGTAATTTGTCTTTGTTTTGGGTGTCTATTGTTTTAACTATGATATGGTGTGGGGTATTCCTTTTCTGATATTGTCTATTTGGTGTTCTATGTGCTTCTTGTATTTGTATGGGTTTGTCATTTTTCAGTTTGGGGAAATTTTCATCTATTATTCTGTTAAGGATCTGATCAATACCTTTGTCCTGGAATTCTTCTCCTTCCTCTACCCCTATCATGCACAGGTTTGATCTTTTCATAGTGTCCCATTGATTGTTTCACTCCTGTGATTTTTGTAAATTTTTTATATTTTTTGTTTGAGCATTGTAGTTCTTCCACCTTGTCTTCCAGTGTTGATATTCTTTCTGCTTCATCCAATCTGTTACTGAAGCTTTCTCCCATCTTTTCCTGCTGATTGGATAAGTGTGCAATTTCCTTTTTCATTTCATCCTTTTGATTCCTTTGTTAACTCTAGTTCCCCTTTGGAGTTTGTAATTCTCTCCTTCTAGGTCCTTGATTTGCTTGTTGCTTTCCTGTTCCATTTTAATGTGGGCTCTTTTCAGTTTCCACTTCATTCCTGAGTTTGTCATTCTCTCTCTTGATTTCTTTGAGTATGTATATTGTTCTTTTAAGATCTGTGTCCTGGGTTATTAACAGGTAGAACTCATTGTTGGAATCTTCTATAGGACTGCTGGATTTTGTTGGGGATTTATTATTTGTTTTTCCCATGCTGTTGACTTTCCTTTTTGCTCTTGGCATTTGAATTTGATTTGTTGTTTATAAACTAATATGAAATTCAAGTGCTTCTTCCTTTGGTTGAAGGCCTGTTCGTCTATGTTGGAAGGTTTGCTGTCTCTTCTGTTACTTTGTGCTCTGAGTTACCTTCTCTGTTCCCATCAGGATGGCTGCAAGGGGGGTGGGCAGCACTGGGTTTTGCCCGCTCAATCCTGTCACTGCCAAGGTGACCATAGTGCCTTATCCAATCTGCTCTGGATGTTGGAGCTGCTCCAGACCAGAAACCCTGCACCCTGAGCTGGAAGTGATGGGCTTGGATGGTCCTGTAACCCTGTGCTGAAGTAACAGGGCTCTGATGGTCTTGAAACCCTGCACTGGACGTGATGGGCTGGGAAGTTTCTGAAACCAGCCTCCCTAGAAGCCCACCCTATCACTCTCTCTGCGTCAGAATTGAAAGGGTTTAGTGACCAAAACCACACTTTTAACACCATCATGTTGTTTCTATATGGAGTCAGGCTCTAGTTCTCAGACATCTAATGGCAACTTGTGGATGACTCATATAAAGTTTTTGTATTCTGTGGATTTAATATAATGTACTGGTGTCTTTGTCCAGGATTCCAGTTTATCACTCAACATGTGTTTGTGTGTGTGTGTGTGTGTGTGCATGTGCATGTATGTTTAAGTTCATACACTCTCAAGCCTTTCTTTTGCAAGCAAAATAAGTTTACTTTAGGATATGAACATCTACTCACAAATTTTGTGATATAGGCCAAAGATATTGCCTTTTTAAAAATACTTTATTATTATTTTATGTGTATGAGTGTAAGTAAGTAAGTAAGTAAGCGTACCTGTGTCATGAAATGCCCACATTAGTCAGAAGAAGGTGTCAGATTCCTTTGGAACTGGAGTCATAGACAGTTTTTAGCTGTGATATAGCTGTTTGGAATTGAACTGACATCTTCTACAAGAGCAGTTGATGTTCATAACATCTGAGCCCTCTCTCCAGCCCCAAAAGATATTTCCTTTACATAAGGGTTTACAGATAGAATTTACACACTGTTGTTCAAGAATAAATGATAATACATTTTAAAGACCAATAAAATTGTTGTGAAACAGTATCTCCTAGATATGACAGGGGTACTGAGTACCCATGAACTTTCCAAAGGTGGTTGCTCACACAGGACTTGCATAAGACCAGTATACTCCAATGCCATATGGATTGGGGAATCTTAACAAGTACCCTCCTCAACATGAGGATCAACAGGCAGTCAGTGCCTGCTGAGAGAGGGATAATCAGTTTTCTCTAGGCCCATGACCTCTGATATGTTTCCCAATCTTAATTCTTCAGCCTTAAACACATTTACATATGTGCAACACTTAGTAGACTCACAAGATTATATCTACATATATATGTTACATATAATATATGTAAGAATAAAATTTTTAGAAAAATAGTCCATGAATTTGAAAGTGAGCAAAGTAGTGATAAGGGTAATGAAAATGATCCAAATATAGTGTACTCATATATGAAATTATTATAAAAATTTTTGGAACAGTTTTCATTTATGGGAAAATGGAGTTTTTCACTTCTAGGAAGAATATATAT
>VZQC01014071.1:238025-268729 GCA_009823505.1 Rhizomys pruinosus
TTCTACAAGTGGTGATCCAGTTTTGCCAGCACCACTTGCTGAAGATGCTGTCTTTCTTCCATTGTGTCTTCTTGGCCCCCTTGTCAAATATGAGGTGGCTGAAATTATATGAGCTCAGGTTTGGATCTTCAGTTTTATTCCATTGGTCAACTGGTCTGTTTTTGTGCCAGTACCAGGCTGTCTTTATGACTATAGCCCTATAGTATAGTTTGATGTCTGGTATAGCGATCCCCCCTAGAAGAGATTGAGAAGCTCAAAAAGGAAATGGAGGTACTTATTCACTTTTAAATTCAAATTGTACTTTACACAGTTAACTTGATATGTGGGTGCATGCATTATTGTGTGTGTGTGTGTGTGTGTGTTTTCTAAACATTCTTTATTCTAAAAGAATAAGTTTCAGTATAGAAAAAATGCAATTTAGTCATGGCCAGAAGAAGTTTGAATAGGGGCCAGTCCAAACTGATTTTTACTAGTAGGCACAAAAAAGGCAATTAGCAGGGCTTGGCTATTCTGTTTCTGTCTAGAGTTTTAGTCCTCCTTATTAAAAATTAAAATTAAAAGTAGGAGCACAGCTGAGAATAATAAAGCAGCCTTCATGTTCCACCTGTTTCAGGTGATATATGATTGAAATCTTCAATTTACTAATTAATCTTGTGACTCTACTTAAGTAACTCCAATTTTATGCAATTCTGTTCCCTTGCCTGAATTTCTAGATACCATCTGCTATTTAGTGGGATTGTACTCATTTAATAAAGAGCATGTAGACAGCTGGGGTTAGAGGGAGACCCTGTCTCGAAAAGACCCCCCCAAAAAATAATAAAGAGCATGTAGAAAACACTAAAAATTATTGGCAAGTGGTAGACAGTCCATAAACTACAGCTAATTGTAAAATTATTAAAATGCTGTGCAAGCCAGAAGGAATAAGGATTCAAGAAAATGTGAGCTTAAGTCTTTGGGGTCTCAGCCTTGGAGAGCCCACAGATAACACAGCATGACTACGCTAGTTGGTACCAAGTCGATTCCCCCTAACAAACTCTTAGAACATCCTAAAAGACTAAGTGTGTGTGTGTGGGGGGGGGTTCTTTTATTCATGCAAAAAGCTAGCTGAGGTATGCTTCTGTAGATGGATAAGGAGTCAGGAAAGTCATTTTCTTTGATGGTTCACTCATGCTCCATTCGGAATCAAACCATCCTGATTTCTTCTTTTTGTGGTTTATCTTGGAAGACTGGGATCTCTTAGATACACAGACTGTGAAAAACAAAACAAAACAGAAAATATGTTTGTACTATCAGGATTGGTTCTAAAGTTCTGCACAAGGAGATTTTAACTTAACATATAAAAACCTGTGTTTAGTCTTTTGCAATGGAAATTCAATAAAAAATATTACTTTGCCCCAAATTAAAAAATAAATAAATAAAATAAAATGCTGTGCAGTGAAATCTGATTTGGAGATGTTCACAGCTCTCATATTTGACATTACTAATGCTCATGTGTGATGTCAATGAAGACTATGATAGCCTTTGGCCAGTCATCTGAGTGCTGTTTATACTATACTTTATCAGTAAGACATTTTTAAGTGCTAGAAATGTAACCTAGGACCTCTGGCATGCTATGCATGTGATCTGTCACTAAGTACCATCCACAGCCCACTCAGCCAGATATTTAAATAGCAAAAGAAGTCAAAATTAGATCCTTTATTACCTGAAAGTCAGCAGACAAACATGTACTCCATATGAAATCAGAGAGGAGTGATAGGAGGAAGATTACCTCACACTGATAATGATTAGAGTGACCTTGGAAGATAAATAATTAAAGTTTCCCTTTTGACTGGTGCTTTTTCAAAGTACTTAAATTATTTCTAAATTTTCACTTTTTTAAGATCCATAATATATTGTTTCAAAATGGGCATTGCAAATCTTATGCAATGCATTTCCTATTAAAACTTTGTCAAAGCCTCTCCTAAATTAATTTCTAAATAACTTATGAACTCTTTGCACTTAAATGTCATTAATGAACAACAAAACTATTTTGCTTTATGCACATACTCTACAATCTGATTTTTTTTCTAATTCTTCCAGGAGGAATGGTAAGAATGCAAGAAACACATTAATTGATTAAATCCATCAGTAAGTTATCATGAGAAATTCAAGTATGATTGGAAAACAATTTGAAAGAATAAGGGGGGGGAATGGAGTAGGGACAAGTGGCTTCAATAGCAGAAAATATTAGGGAAAACATAGATCAAGAAAAAAGTGAGCAAGCCGGGCATGGTGGCGCACACCTTTATTTATTTTTTATTTATTTATTTATTTATTTATTTATTTATTTATTTATTTTTATTTATTTATTTATTTTTATTTTTTTTATTTTTAAGGGATTCTACAATATAATGACACAGTTGTTTNGCAGATAACATTGATGTTACTCCCCATTTGCTGTACAATTAGGTAAATGCGTGCATTTTGTAAGTATCTTTGTCCAAATTTGAACAACCCAAGGTTCCCATAGTTCCCATAGTCCAGTTGGAAAGCTTGTATGCACAGGCATGTTGATCGAGTTAGAGTCCAGACTATATGCCTGTAGATCTGCAGTTCCAACATATTACACCCCCATCTCTCTGTCTGCAGCCCGTCTCTACCCCTAAATCTACCACCCTCCTTCTTCACAGCATTTGTTCTGGGTTCCTGGGCTGTTGGGGAAGGAGGGCAACCAGTGAGTGAGAAGAAACACAGTCCTAATTTCTTTGGAAGTTGTTATGTTTGGGCTCTAGTTCTGTTTCAATCTCAGTTGTTTTCCCTTCATGGGTGGACCAGCGTTTTCCAGTGGTATAACCTGTTTTAGGTCATTACTAACAAAAGCACAACTATTGGATGTAACAGGCATTGTAAAAGGTAAGCAGCACCAATATATATGTCAAGCGAAGAAGCTGTTGAGCATAGACACAGATGCGTGGCATCGTAATGCCAATCCCAAAACGGTGGTGCTACTATAGCATCTTAATTAGGATTACTAAGCTATCCGTGCTATAACAAATTCTAACCACAAGAGGACATAACCTGTGGCAGTCTGCGTGAGTTAGTTCCTCCAAAGGAGAAGAGCTAAAGCCAATTAGATTTGGTGATAATACTAGACATATAGCTGCCAAACTTGCTTGCACAGTAATCTCTCAAAGGCTGGTTAAGGTGCGTGGCTGATATGTGACGAAGGAGTCCTGCTTGTCTCAGAGAGACCAATATATTTGCTTTGCAAATTGACTTAATAGGGCCCTTGGTAATAAGCCTCTGCTTTCTTTTCCAGAGGCCAGTTGTAACGCTAGCAAGTGAGTCTCATACATCTTTTCATGCTCACACTCAGGTCTCTTGACAACAGGGCAACTTGCTGCCTTTCTCCTTGCAATATCAGTTGCCCACTATATAGGGCAAAATAGCACTTTATTAAATTTAAATGGGGGTGGGGGGTTGAATCCACCTAGCCAACACTGCACACAAACTCCATAGCAGATAATTCAATTGCTAAGATGTCAGAGCTGTTCCGTAGTATATATAAATATATTTGCTTAATTACACAAATTATAAACCCTTTCTATGTGCATTGAATGGCTGGCTAAGTAGAGAAGTATCCTTTCACAGTTACAACATATGAACTGATCGAAGTCAAATTAAAAAGGTAGTAAATATATGCTTGTTTTATATGGAAATTACCACTGTAACAAATGACTCTAATTTACAATTAGGAGGTGGTTTTCATTATCATCAAAACACAGGTTTTTTCTTCAATTTTTTTCTTTTCCTATAAAAGGAAGAGGTAGGAAGTTTCTCAGTACTCTGAAAGTTTGTGGCTTGAAGAAACTTCATCTTTAGGGCCCATTATTAAAACAACAGTAACATAACAAACCACCACAAATACCAATATATTCAGAGATAGGACTCAGTGTCTGTACTCAGCTGGTCTGAGGTTCCTCTTTTCTCTAATGTTCAGAGGGTCAACCTCTCTGCTCTGGCAATTTCCCAGTCCATCTCTTTGCATAGCCAGTAAGTTGTATGGTTTTCAAGGCATTTTAGAATTGGTTGATTTTTATAACCTGTCTTGGGAACTCAAATACCTCTGTCTTATTCTCTGCCCATTGTTGTTTTCAAGATCAGAAAAATTATAAATTTATCAATAGGATTGGAACACAGAGTTTTCATTTGTATCCCAGGAAGGAAATCTACCACACCTCCCCACCCTCCCTCGTTTTTTTTTTTTTTGTTTTTAGTTTTTTATAGTTTTATAGTTTTTATGAGCTATTAACGCCTAAACTGTATTACTAACAACATACGCCGATAAACAGAAGATCAGACCTATGAAGCTTTTCTCATTTAAATTAATGATACCAAACTGTTTTCTTCATGGACTGTTACGCTATATTGGGAGAAATTTCAGCTTACTTTTTCCTTTAAATTGTCCTACAAGTAAAAGAAAGTGTTATTAAATTGATGTTGTATAATTTCAAAAATCTATATGGAGGCCTTTGTAAATGTAACACTTAACCCAATACAAATATTAGAATATAAAACAATTAAACATTTTTATGATATTCCCAATAGTGCATATTCGATTATGACTCATTTTGCCACCACCAAAACACTACACCTAAATGTTACTAATCTAAAACAAATTAATATACTCCTATATATCTTTTAAAAATATCCTCGATACGTCTGTGGATAAAGCCTTGCGGCAGAGTTGAGTAACTGCTAAATAAAATTGCCCAATAAAACCCATTGTTTGCTCTTTAAGGCGTACATATGACTGGACAATGATTCTACACTTTTTGGGAAGTAAAATTTCAAGCGTGCTAATCCTTTAAATTGACCTGACAATTGTAATCCGACAGAACCGTCCTGTTTACTGGGCTGGCAGAGCTCCTACGGCGGTCCTAAGCGGCGCACCAGATACACGCTCTACAAGCAGCGACCCTGGGTTCGTATGCCCGACAGCCAACCCACATGGCGGGCCGAACCGTCTTGCAAAGCTTTTCCAATCTTCCAGGAGCTATACTGCCAGTTCCAGGGGACATCTGAAACCCTCCTTCTGACCATCCGCGCCTTGCACCAAGCCACGGAGTGCAACCAGACCATGCAATGCCTGAACAGTAAAAAACATTCATAGACACATACAGAAATAAATAAAAAAAAAAATTTAAAAAAAAAAGAAAGAAAGTGTTTACACTGTGGATGTTGTATTATTCAGAAAAATCAAGAGAACCAAACCCAAATACAAACTATAATAATAAAACAAAACGTAGCATTTATATTAGCCCAGTTAGTTCAAATGTGTCAGTATATCTAGCTCCTTTTTTTTTGTTTTACGCACAAGCATCCGTTTTCATATAAAACACAAAGTATGGCAAGCCAGTTTGTGCCCCAGACCGCCACACAGTTCCAACATGCGCCCACCATCCAAGCCGCGAGGGGCTTTAGAATCTACAATCAAGTTGATCCAAATAAGTGTCCCAGGATATAGTGAAGTAATTTAGTAGTTTTAACAAATTTCGTCACCCACCCACCCCACCATCGAGATCCCCATACAGCACCACTCTATCACCACTCTCCCCCTCCTCCCTCTTCCACAGATTGCTCGCTTTGGCTAGAGAATGGGCAACGGGTGGACAAAGAATGCAACAACAGTCTACTCCTCTTTGTCTGGCAGTATGGTTTCGTGTTTTGGACCTGATCAGTTTTCATGCTCCTGGATGTTGTCCTCCTTTCATGGTCGCTGGACTGGATGGCCCAGGAATAATGCTTTTCAATAGCTCTCTACTAAGTGAATGAGCGCGCAATGCCATTTTAAAGCCTAGCAACTTGGAGGGCAGACAGGCGGATCTTTGTTAGAGTTCAAAGGCCAGTCATGGCTTACACATGATGTATAGTTTCCAAAAGTGACAGCTGAGGCGTTACAAGGGAAGGACCCTGTTGTCAAATTAGGAAAAAGAACAAAAGAAAAAGAAAAAAAAAAGAAAAACAATAAGAAGAAGAAAAGATAGTGAGCATTTTTGCGAAGTATGGGTTTTTGTTTAAAATTACTCCCATGTTATATTTGTTCAAGATTATTCCTGAAGTAGAATGTGTGTAATACATGCGTCTTTCTGCATTCTTTGGAACAGCTAGATAATCTTCATACATTTAAAATAAAACACTATTTTACTTCCCAAATTGGGTTGATATAATACACTGCTGACCCAAAAATGATCTGGCGTTGACATGGCAAAAGATGCATCATAGTTCAGCACAAGATGTCTTTAGCGAGCATTGTATTCCAATAATGTAAGATTAATTTTCAGGTGATAAACAAAGTATACACATACACTTCAGTGTAACGAGAGCTTCTACAAGTCTGATGATACATGCAGAACAAGGGTTCATCTCACAACAGGGAGATTAGGATAATATATTATAAGAACGGATGTGGGCCCCAATTATGTTATACATGACTATTATCAATAATGATTTGTATCAGTATATTTTGATTCACTGCAAATAAAGAATTAAAAAAATCATGGATCATACAGGGGATGAGTGAAAATAACCAATAGGAGACAAGCGAGGAGATAAAAGAAATAAGATTTTGTTGGTGTAAGGTGCTAGGTAATCCATCCTGTATATTTGTGTACATTAGTTAAGTATGTACTGCTTTCCATTGCATTATCAGAACTGCAACACTCTCTTCACTATGGAATGAAGAATAAATTTTTAAATCAGAAAAATTGAATGTGTGGCATACATACTGCAGAAAATTGTCTTTGATTTTTAGTCTCTCGTGTACTTAAATCTGCTTCTGTTCGATACTGGATTATAGGAGAATGGGACGGCGTACATATGTGAAACTCCACGATAGGGAGAACGTGAATATTAAGAAGAAATAATAAAGTGAATGTGAGAATTAAGGTACGTGTGAATTAACAACTATATTTCAAGTCGGATGAATAATTAAAAAACGCAGCGTCCTTTCTTTTCCAAATTTTTAAAGTTTTCTCTTTGAAACATTTTCATATGTAACATCATCAACTATGAAAATTCTGAGTATTCACCACCCTCTCTGTGATGGTTTCCCTCCCACCCCTATCAAAATCATTCTTTTCCTTCTGCCCCTATGGTTTCGTGTTGCCATAGTATGGGGTATTTGATTCGACACAATGTGTTTTAATAAATGTGCCATCTGGGTTACTGTGGGTTTGAAACTCTCCCTTCGAGACTGATAACCTTACAAAAGTGGTTCCCAACCTGATCCTCACTTTGCCTCTATAATTGGCTACTAGTTCAGTAGAAGAAGGCATGGGCTCCCGCCTACCCTCATCCATGGTTTGGCTTGGTAATAGGCCCCATTATTATTTTGCAGGGCTCTTCTTAGGCAAGAAGCAGTTGAATTGGAGTTTTCATGATTGGGAGAATGCTGATATCATAAGGCTTTCTGTGGCTAATGATATGCCGAGGAATTAATCCGTTCCTTCTGATCTCATATAGATTTACATGTTCTTATACCCCTCTATATATCTACCCCGTATGTGGACCTACAAACGGGCAGTGTGTCAGAAAAGGTACATTAGTAATTCATAGCCTCATTTACCTCATATTTCACCTTATAAGGGACGAGTACATCTTCTACAAAATAGTTCATGTTCATCTGCATAGAAGTGTTTTATAGTTTCATCATTCGCCTCACCCCTGTTATCTTATACACCTTTACTGCAAAGAGAGGTGATTGTGAGCAGCCTTCTCTTATGTTAAGGCAGGACGGATATCATTTGTCGTATTGTCGGACTAAACCGATAATATGCAATTTGGGATGGGCCTTTTGGTGGGAGGAGAGGTGGTGTATACATGTAAATTGACTAAACAATGAAGAGTCAAAATGAGTGGCGTCCTCCGTCTATGAAGGGAGCAGGCTCGTATTTCTTTCCCAAGCATGTTTTTATGTTTTTTATACATCAAAATTTTACCAGAATTCGTCAGTAAAAAATGGATTTTTTACGTTTCTTGAAACAAAAGACCAGAAGGAGTAAAATTCAGCGGTCGGATGGCGAGAGGATGATGTTGCCTCTTATCAATGGCTATACAACCAATTAACCACAATTGGAAGCGGCAGTATAGATAGCTTGACTGGTACAGGGGTTGGGCATTTGCACTTCATTGTCGAGGGTTCACAGTGAAGTCTTGGTTGGTAAGTACTACGTGGGTTGTCTTTTCTCCCATCTGGCTACGCGCGTCGATTATGCTAAACATACGGCCCTGGCGGTAGATTATAATGAAATCTGAAGACTTCTTATAGAGTCAGCCATTCGAATTTCTGATAGGCTCTGGTCTCTTTGTGATCTAATACAGATGCTGAAGGGGAAAGGTGAGTGTTAAAGTTGTGTCAGTGTCCTGAATCAAAGCAGTGGACGAGGGTAGTAATGGTTGGTTGCGGGTCAAAGGACGAATATTGTCCCTTCAGTGACACGAAAACTATGTTGGAACAGCTTGCTCAGGTTAGGAAGAGTTGGGTGGTGGAAGATCATGAACTGTCAGAGGTGGTGGAGGGTGGGGGTGGTCTGTGCTGGGAAAAGGCAGTACAGCACGTTGGGGTGGGGGCTTTGAGAGTTCATAGCCTTTCTCCATTTTCACATTGTATCTCTCCTTGTGAGTACTTGAAGATGTAAACTTTCATGATTCTTCTCCAGCTGACTCCAGCCAAACTTCTGCTACTGTGATAGATTCTTCACCCTTTAGAATTATAAACCAAATTAACTGCGTCCTTCAATAACCATTTCCTTTTGGTCATAGTGTTTATTCACAATAACAGAAGTCACTAATACAGTAGTTAATGCAGAGATTCACATATACTGATCCAAAGTCACAGTCTTTTAGTAGACTTGCCAGACATAAATGGACATATGTAGTCACGAACCCCTACCCTTAACCTGTTATAGACCGTGCTATTAACTTCAAGGCTCGTCAACATGGTAGATGTATACCAAGGATGCAGAGGGTTCCATGAGACTCCACACGTGGTGAGGAGGATCTATATTATCAGGGTAATGGCTGCTCGGGGAGAGTGGGACAGGTCAGTTTTACTCAGAAGTGTGATACTCCTGATTAGGGTTCAGGTGTCATTTGGGATCATCCTAATCCCTATATGCAGTCATAAGGCAGCGATTAATTGGACTAATTGAGAGTACAAACAACAGCTTAGAAAAGGGGATCAGAAACTATGTGATAGGGACTTGTTGGCGGTTCCCTGTGACGAGGGTGGGAAGGGAGGTTGATGTAGATTATGACAATAAAATGATCGATTAGAATCATTACCCTATAATCATACATAAATGTCCAAGAATAGAATAAGTGAATTTGGTTACGATTATTTTAACCATTTTACTCTGACTCCGAACAGCACACCATGTGTTTATCTTGATAAAATATTTTTTAATGTGGTAGTGTCTTTGAAAAGGCTGCCATACATGGTACAAGTGAAATATGGGAATAAATATTCACTGATCTAGTTCTTCTAGCTTCCCGAGCTTCTGAACATGAGCCTCCCTGAATATGGGGTCCTTTCCAGATATTCAGTGATCCTCGTTTTTTTTTTTAGGGTCTTAATCTGATGACAGTCGATCGAGTGCGCCTTGTTAAGCAAAACCAACTAGTGTGTTAAGTGTCTATGAAAGATCCAGCGGCTGGCCATGAACTTGACAGAGAGTCTCACCTGCCTCTGCTTTCCTAGTAAAAAAAAAAAAAAAAAAAAAAAAAAAAAAAAAAAAGAAGAAGAAGAAGAAAAGAGTGAGCATTTTGCAGTATGGTTTTATTACTCCTATGTTTGATATTTGTTCAAGATATTCCTGAATTAGAATTTTAATACTTTGTCTAGCTATTCCTTGGAACAGCTAGATTCTTATACATTTTACCCCAAATTTGGGTTATATAAACATACTGGCCAAAATGGATCTGGCTTGGTAATGGCAAAAGCTGCATCATATTCAGCACAGTGTCTTTAGGAGCATTATTCCAATATATGTAGATTATTTTCAGGTTGATACAGTGTAACTACACTTCAGTGTAAGAGAGTTCTACAAGTCTTATACAGCAGAACAAGGGCATTCACAGGATGAGATGTGATAAAATAAGAACGATGGGCCAATTATGTATACATTATACATACATGCACTTTATATATTTTATTCACTGCTATAATTAAAAAATCATGGATCATACAGGATAATGAAAATAACAATAGGAGACAAGGGAGGATAAAGAAGTAAGATTTTGTGTGTGTGGTGCTAGGTATCCATCCTGTTATTTTGTACATTATAAGTATGTACTGTTTCACTGAACAATCTCCTATCTTATGGAATGAGAAAAATTTTAAATCAGAAAAATTGAATTGTGCATACATACTCAGGAATGTCTTGATTTTTATCTCTCTGTATCTTTATCTGCTTCTGTCATACTGGATTTGGAGAATGGAGGGTACATATGGAAACCCACTAGGGAAACGTGAATTTAAAAGAATATAAAGTGAATGTAGAATTAAGAGGCATTGAACAACTATATTTCAAGTCTATGAATAATTAAAACCATACCCTTTTCCATTTTTAAAGTTTTTCTTTGACATTTTCATATGTACATCATGCATACTATGAATTCTGATTATTCACCCACCCTCTCTTGTTTCCCTCCCACCCCTATCAAAATCACTTTCTTCCCTATGGTGTTTCTTTGCCATATTCATGTGGGTATTTGATTTCAGACACAATGTGTTTAACAAGTGCCATCTGGGTTACTGTGGGTTTGAAACTCTCCCTTCGAGACTGATAACCTTACAAGTGGTTTCCCAACTGACTCCTCACTTTGCACTCTATAATTGGCTACTAGTTCAGTAGAAGAAGGCATGGGCTCCTCCCTCATCCATGGTTGGCTGGTAATAGGCCCATTATTTTGCAGGCTCTTCTTAGGCAAGAGCAGTTGAATTGAGTTCATGATTGGAATGGCTGTATCATGCCTGGGTAATGGTATGCCATAACCGTTCTTCTATCTCAAGATTTTACATTCTTTCCACCCTCTATTCTGCCCCTGTGCCTCAAACGGAGTGGTAGAAAAGTCTTATTCATAGCTCATTACCCAATCTTCACTTTATTGACAGTACCTTACATAGTCATGTGTCCCTGTATCTATCACCTTTACTTGCAAAGAGAAGCCTCTCTAGTTAAGGCTGAGAGGAACATTTGTCTATGGGATTAAACATATGCAATTTTATACTATGTAAATTTGACTAAACAATATTAGTAGGCTCCTCCCTAGGATCGATTTCTTTCCCAAGCATGTTTTATTTTTTAATCAAAATTTACAATGGTAAAAAATGGATTTACTTTCTGAAGCAAACCATAGATAAAATCAGAGAATGATTGGTTGCCTCTACAATGGCTATACAACCATTACACAATTGGGCAATACTTGACTGTCAGGTTGGCATTGCACTTCATGGAGTTTACAGGTTGGTAAGACTGTTGGTGTCTTTTCTCCCATCTGGCACCCTCGATGGTAACATACAGTATTATGAAAACTAGTCAGCAGTCAATTCTAACTCTGTTCTCTGTATCTTACAATCAAGAAGTGTAGTGTCATCAGCAGTGGACAGGAGTTGTGGTGGGTCAAATGGGTTTGTCCTTCATACACTAAACATATTTGAACACTTGCTCAGTTGGCAGAGTTGGGTGGGGAAGATCATGGAACTGTCAGGAGGTGTGGTCTTGCTGAAAGAAGTAAGTCACTTGGGGTGGGCTTTGAGAGTTCATAGCCTTTCTCCATTTTCACATTGTATCTCTCCTTGTGAGTACTTGAAGATGTAAACTTTCATGATTCTTCTCCAGCTGACTCCAGCCAAACTTCTGCTACTGTGATAGATTCTTCACCCTTTAGAATTATAAACCAAATTAACTCTTCCTTCTATACATTTCCTTGGTCATAGTGTTTATTCACAATAACAGAAGTCACTAATACAGTAGTTAATGCAGAGATTCATAACTGATCAAAGTACAGTCTTTATAGATTGCTCAGACATAAATGGGACATATGTATCACAACCCCTACCCTTAAGGCCTGTATAAGACCTGCATTAACTCAAGCTCTCCAACATTATACCAAGGATGCAGAGGTTCATGAGACTCCACACCTTGAGGAGGATCTATTATTATCAGTTAATGGCTGCTGGGGGAGAGACAGTCAGTTTTCTTCAGAAGTGTGTCTCCTGATAGGGTGGTGTCATTGGATGATCCTAATCCCATATGCATATAGGCAGCATTAATTGGACTTAATGGGTTACAAACAACAGCAGAAAAGGACAGAACATGAAGGGGACATGTTGGGGGGTTCCTGGAGAGGGTGGAAGGGAGTTGATGTGGATATGAATAAATACATTATATACCTATACATACATAAATTTCTCAAGGAATAAATAAAATTTGTTACATTTATTTTACTTTTACTGACTCCGAAGCACAATGTGTTTATCTTTAAAATATTTTTAATTTATTCTTTGACAAGGTCATACATGTGTACAATGAAATATGGTTATATTCACTGATCTAGTCTTCTATCTCCCACTCTGAACATGTTGAATATGTCCCTTTCTCAATTTCATATCCTCTTTTTTTTTTAGGTCTTTCTGAGACAGGGTCTCCCTGTAGCACCAGCTGTTGTGTAATTCATTATGTAGACCAGGCTGGCCTTGAACTTACAGAGATCCACCTGCCTCTGCTTCCTCAGTGCTGTGATTACAGGTATATGCCATCACACACAGGTCACATCCACTTTTTTTATTGCTCACTGAGTCCAGTTAGTGCTGTCTACATATGCATAAGTGTGTGACTCTCCACTGGAGAATTTCCTTTCCTCAGCAGCCAACAAATGACAGTAACTTCTCAGTTGAGTATGGAGCCTTGTGACACCACTCACCATCCATGCTGGAATGCTGACTACCTTGATTTTGTGCAGATAAACTTATTTACAGTGTATTCATGAGTGTAATAAGTATGCCATGCCCAGAAAACTTCATTTCATAGCATTTCTCCCCATTTTTCATCTCTTATATAATTTCTATCCCTTTTTTTCTTCCTCCCTGAGCATCAGGAAGTGGGGTATGATATATATATGTCTAATTTAGGGCCAAGTCAAGCTCTTAGACTATTTAGGAGTATCAGCATTATCCACCACCACCCACTATAAAAAAAAGCTCATTTGAGAGCAGCTTAAGTTTATAGGTATAAACCTAAATATTTCAGAGGTAATTTTACAACATATGCATTTAGTGAAACATCAGTAGTAGATTTCCTCCTAGAGCCTATGTCCATATTGGTCACGGGCTTTTTTTTTTTTTTGTCTTTGTTAATAAATATAGTCCAGGCTGGCCTCAAACTCCAGATCCACCTGGCTCTGCCTCTTTCAGCAAATCCTACCGGTAGGCGCCATGGCTACCCGTGGTCATGGGATTTTGATGAGGCTAAGAGTACCAGACATGAAATCCCTCCTGGGGACCTAGGGAGCAGGTATCAAATCCAATCCAAAGCAGTTGGTTATCCCATAACAGTCATTGTACCAGTGGGCCAATAATACAGGTTGGTCAGTATTATTGCATGCAGGATTCAGTTCTGAACAAGACCACTGAGGATTTTTCTCCCTGAGCTGCCTTCATGGCACTTTCTGGCACTATGAAATCTAGCAACTGGGGAGGAAGTTTCCTATCTATTCCAAATTGATTTCTCTATGTCCTAAAAACAAAATTGTATTGTGTCTTAAGCAACAGGATCTTACCATTTAGTTGTAGTGGGAAATCTAGAGCATAGACAATAGCTTATGCTGTCTTGGGGCTTCTTTAGCCTCACGGACTAATAGATTTTTGTTAAACAATCCCTGTCTTCTGGGAGCAATTTTGTTAACATTTACATGGTATCTCCATTTAAGGTCCTTAATTTTTTTGTCTTGGTATCCCCAGCTGGCCTGGTATCCCCAGCTGGCCTGGAACTCACTATGTAGACCAGGCTGGTCTTGAACTCATACCTGCTTCTGCTTCTCCTAAGGTTCTTAATATTTTACTAAGCAAAATGATGAGTTGCCATTCAGTGCACCCATAGTCTTGGGTAACTCACTCCCTGACCTTTTGTTGCTACACTTCTTCCACCTTTACTTAGACATTTAACCCATTCTGACCCCCACTCCAATATCACCTGCGTTCTACCACCCCCAACCCCATTAAGGTCTTTTCACCTCTCTGTTATGGGCCATTTCTGGGCCCTTTCACATCTCTACAGATACTCCAAGTTAAACACGAGTCTAAAATTTGAAGCTAAGATCCACAAATAAGAGCAAGTATGTGGTCTTTGTCTTTCTGATTCTGAGTTAATGCAATTACTACACAATTAAGCACAAATTTGATGAGTGTGTTTTCACTTTTATTATCTGTTCCTGCACTCAGAAAATTGAGCAAAGACCGAAAAGCAGATTAATATCTCTGTTAAAAGGAAGTCTGGTTCTAAGAAAAACATGAGCAGCAGCAGAGCAAAATTGGTCCAGGTCATGAAAAAATGTTAAAAAATAAAGGTATCCAATGCATGAGTATATATGTTTGTACATGAACAGGCACAATATATATTTTCTCTACTGAGCATAAGTGAAGTATTAAAATGCATGGTCAAAGGAATGTCCAGAGTTTGAACCGCAAATGACAGTGAATTGTCAAGGAGATACAAAACATAAGAAAAATTGGAACAAGCATTAATAGAATATATCAGAAAATGTATTTCTACCAGTGTTTAGTAATCTGCTTTATATACATGGCTTAATGAAAATTAGTGATATCTTTTCACGAAATAATAAAAGGTTCCAGGAAACGACAGCTTCATATAGTTCACTTTACATTCCTGGTGTCAAAATATAAAATGGTGATGTCAGTCATCCCAATTCAGTGTCAGCTATGAAAAATTGGCCCTTAACAGGGTTACTAAGCTGTCCTTCATTCTTAATTGTCAACTCTAATAATTAGTAACCATTATTTCCATTTTCCCCCCTGACTTATCAACTAATTAAATACAATAGCATTTTGCTAGTTCTGTTGAAAGAAAATTTTACTTTCTTTCCCTCATTCTAGAAAAGCTATAACCATTTATCTACATTCAACATATGCCCCATACCATCTTTTACAAATGACAATTTTACTTGCCTTATTGCCCTAGCAAGGGATTCAAGCACTAACATACCATCCAAACATCTGTGTCTATACCAAATAAACCTACCATAACAATTAGTACTGTTTAAATACCTATATATCTAATTGTGTGTGCTTCATTAGTAGGATCGAAAGGCTATATATTATACTGTTTAATACCTAAATATCTAATTGCATGTGCTTCATTAGTAGGATCGAAAGGTTATGCCTGGACAAGCTGTCAGCCCATGAAAGAAAACAGCCAGAACTGACTAGAGACCAAGACATCAGCTCCAGAGAAAGTAGAGTGTTTTGCTTCTCATCCACCTGTGCCCCTTTTCTAAGCCTAGGGAACAATCTGCGGAAGAGGGGGCGTGGTAGAATGTAAGGGCTTCAATTGGGGTTAATGGTGAAACTACAACAATATAGACTGGACACTCATTTGATCAACTTGATTGAACATACAAGCCCCCCCTGGTGGATGGTGGGACCCATGAGCTGTGTGGGTTTGGGCACAACTGCTTCAAATTGGTTTTACATGAAGGATGCTTGTACTCACAAATTATCACTTATTGTTAAAAAAAATGAAAAAACAAAACAAAAAAGCAAAAAAAAAATAAAGAGAAAAAACAAAAAACAAAAAAACAAATGACAATTTTAGATTACTTCTCAATCCTGTGGTGGTTTGAATGAGAGTGTCCCCCATAGGCTTTAAGTATTCAGACATTTTTGTCTCCAGTTGGTGGCACTGTTCTTGGAGGTCTTAGAAGGTGTGGCTATTGGGGGCAGGCTTAGTGAGTTTAACAAGTCTTGTGGTCTCCAGTCTCTCTCTCTCTTGATGGTGCTCATTGCAAGATGTGAACCTCGGCTTTGTGCTCCAGCCCTGGCCACCATGCCTCCCGCCACAATGGACTCTGAGTCCCTGGAACCGTCAATCAAAAACTCAAACAAACTCTTCCTTTTATAAGTTCCCTTGGTTATGGTGGTTTATCACAGCAACAGAAAAGTGACATACAAATTCATAGGCAGCTTTTATTTCCAACACTGTTCATTGATACAATAGTTTTTATTTGTTAATTAGGCTGTTAGTACAGAGTTCAAATCTGATAACTTGGCTGACAAAAGATAAGGAATTTAAAAGGGAAGACAAGATAAATTGAAGTTTTATCTAGCTATGATTTCTAGGTCTGTTACTATTCAGTTTGATGGTCCTTATCATTGAGGATTATTCTCTCTCTCTCTCTCTCTCTCTCTCTCTCTCTCTCTCTCTCTTTTCCAGGATACTCTTTCAGATGACTTGCATGACTGAACTTCTTCCTTATATTTCAAAACCCATAGTAGTTTATTCATTACTGTGAAATTCCATAAATTCTCCAAAATGAAGTCACAAAAATCTAATTATCACTGGTGGTATACTTCTGTCATAAAAATCTTTTTTTAAGTCAACTGTGGGTCATTATCATTTTTCTTCAATAAATATAGCATCAGAATCATGAGCTGCGTCAAGAATGACAGCTTTTAAAAGAGGAAGCATAACAAAATGGGCATCTAGGACTTTTAATTCAAGATTACATAAAAGCCATTTAAAGCTCTTGCCTCAATTTCCAATAGGATCAAAATCAGTGACAAAGAGATCTGGCTGAGAAACAAATAAGAAAGAAACATCAATCTCCTCATTAACGCATGTTATAAAGCTAGAAAGTACTCTGTTCATTCACTTTTGAATGCTTTGCAGTAGAAGTTGAGTCATGAAAACTTGAAATGACAGATCAATGCTTTTTATATTTCATAACTTCGGATCCCATTATATCGAGTTTGAGATGAGGAGATAAATCAGCGTTTGTGATTATCTGCACAGTGATGCCAGTTCTGCTTGGCATCTTCACTTCATGTACCAAGGAGTAAGAACGGGAGGAATAGAAACCATGGGATGAACAATTCCTTCTGGAGAGAGAGCATGCTATTGACACAGATAAGAAGACTGGTGTGGGTTTCTGGTGAGCATACAAGATGTGGAAGGCATTCGTTTTCATACTATAGTACCTCCTCCTCCTGTTTTGAAAGACAAGCATGTAAGGGTGATCTGGATGTGACATCTGCCATGCTACTGATTGTCAGAGTTTATTCATTTTGCTAAGTGGGTGTTGCCTTTCTCCCTCCCCCTTGGCTCCATGTGTGTCCTTCCAAATGTTATCTATTTGGTTTCTGAGAAGCACCTACGGAGATATAGGATGACATTTGTTATTGTTTGTCTGCTTTTTTCAGTCAAGGTTACAGACATAGCTGGGCTCCCTGCTAGAACCTCCAAACAAATTCTCAAATCCTCACAGGTGTTTCATAATTTCAGGACTATATCATGGCTATTTAGTTTTGTTTGCCCAGAAATTTGTGAAGGGGCTGACTTTTGCACTCAAGTTTACTATAAGTAGAACTGAGTATTTGAATAGATATAGAACCAAATACTGAGAATAGAAGAAGCAAGTGTTTGGAGAAGGAATCTGGATTGTCAAGGATCATGAAATTAGAGATTTGAATAAAGTTTGGCTAAATCTCCTAGGGACTGGCAGGGCTTAGCTAACATCTGGATTTTAAAAATGTAATAATTATGATTGGTGCCTACCATATGCCGGACATTTATACCTTATGTAAATTACTTCATTAATCCTCACAGCAATCCATTGGTGTGTAGCCCCATTTTATAAAGGAAGAAAGTGAGATTAATGTCATGGCCAAAGTTACACAGTCATTTCATTCTTCTGGAGTGTGTATTTTAAACTTATCCTTACTTACTCAAATAAACTTAATAATGTTGTTTCCCAAAGATTAGAAAGCCTGAAAGGAAAAGAAAAAAAAAAAAAAAAAAACATGCAAAAACCTGAAAGAGGTAGGATGAAAAAAATGTAGAAAAAAATTATTGGAGGAAGGCATAACACAGTGTACTTCATATTTTTCTGATATTTTACCACCTATGTTTATTTGGAACCGACTGAGATGACATTTTGAATTTTGATAGACTGCAAACAGATCATGCAGTCACATTACAGACTAATTTGAAAAGGTGAAATCTAGAGGTGAGAACTACACTGAAAGAAAATTCCTAAGAGGGCTCCCCTCCCCCCCCCCTTTAGTCTCAATCTCCTAGAACTTCTGACATTTAAGACTACCCTTTGGAAACCCCAGAGAGAAAGTGCTGAGGTGCATTCTTTCAGTTGGAAATGGGAGTATAAATTGTACCAGGTACCCTTTCTACTTAAGTTTTTTACCTTCAGCTTTTCCTTCAATTACACTGAACACTTCCCATACATGAAATGTAAACTATGGGGCTCACAGTTATCCCTTTTTACATGTGTATCCTTCAGGCTACAAAGCAATGGAGGACCCCTGCTTTCTAGTGAAGGAGAATTTCTTGATACTGTAGAAGCAGTCTCCACCAAATCATAAGAGAAACATTCCAGACAACAGTTTTGAGATGGTATCTATTACAAAATTAAATGCATTAGAGAATATGACAGTACCTATCCACATACCAACATAAATAAACTGGTTCACTTTATTTAACTGATACAGACTCTTGTATCCCAGGCTTTTTTTGAACTCCTTAAGCACCTGAAGGCGAATGAACTGATCTTCCTGCCTCCAATTCCTTCATGCCGCGATTAGACGTTTGTGCTTTCATGTCTTTATTCTTTGGTGCCAGGGATGATTCCAGGGTCCTGTTAGTTCATGGTTGGCAGCACTCTATTACCTGGACTACATCTGCTGGCCCAACTTGTTGTTCAGTTGAAAAACAGATGCTATCACATTCTAATTTGGGAAAGGATATATAGACAGGTAGTTTTTAGACATTTCCTTCTAGATGCAAATACCTCCATTCAAATGTGCAAATGAAAATACATTTGTATGAAAATCTTTCAAAATGCACAAAGTGAACTTTAGACTAAATTTAGAATAATGGAAGAAAGTTAGCTAACCAGCTCCATGGAAGCCAGGAGAAAAGGAGGATGAGTTCCTCAAGATGGTTCCTGATGTTCCCTCCCACTTCTAATTTCCATGTTCTCTCTGCTTGTGCAAGATAGCTTTGTCAAGTTGATACACCTGGGTTGAGGGAGCCTCAATTGGTGAATTTCCATCATTGGAATGGTCTTTGGCTATATCTTTAGTGTATTTTCTTGATTGTTGAGTGATACTCGTATCACTCAACCCAGCCCTTGGTAGATTGTTATATATTGTATAAGAAAGCTGGCTGGGCATGGACCAGGAGAGTAAGCCAGTGGACAGCTTTCCTCCATGGCCTGTGCTTCAGCTCCTGCCTTCAGGTTTCTGTCCTGAGATTCTACCTTGTGATCTGTATGGAAAGAGGTACAAGAAGACTCTTGAATAGAACAACTCCAATGGGTACAGCAGTTTATAGGGAAACAGACTCCTGAGTTGCCTCTTGATGCGGTCAAAAGGAGAGCAGCTACCAGCAGCAGAAGTCAGGCAGCCTTTATAGGCAATTAGTGGCATGAGTAACTTTCTACGAAGTAAGCTGGGTGGCATAGCTGATTGGTTGGTCTCCTGACAGGCAGGGGAACTTGCATGGGTTCACTTGATGTTTCAGAATATTGGGATCTGTGCTGCTATTTTAGCAGTCTGCCAGCAACCTAATGGGCTCCCTCAGTGATGAACTATGAACTAGGAATTGTAAATTGAACAAACCCTTTCCTCCTCAAGTTTTTGTTGGTTGGAGTGCTTGGTTACAGTAATTGAAGAGAAACAAGAACAGTGCCCAAGTCAATACCCAGGTCATGGTAAATAGCAAGCCCCTTCCAGTTCCAAGAAGCAAAATCAAAAGTTTCTCATCCTTCCTAAGTTTCAATTATCAGAATAACAAATTCTGAAGCTTTCAGTCTTCTGTTT
Organism: Rhizomys pruinosus; assembly: GCA_009823505.1. Lineage (NCBI taxonomy): Eukaryota > Metazoa > Chordata > Mammalia > Rodentia > Spalacidae > Rhizomys > Rhizomys pruinosus. The sequence goes on from VZQC01014071.1 coordinate 258,136, forward strand.
TCAATATTTTTCTCAAGCACCAGCCACTGAAATGCTATTCTCAGTTGTTGTTCTCAATTGTTGTTCAATATTGTTCTCTGCACCAACCACTGAACTGATGTATGTCTGTGATGGCATCTGAAGATACCACAAATCAGTTCAGGATCAACTATGTGGTTCCAAAACTACATTGACTGGTAATGAAAGAAATATGGAAATGAAAAGAATAATACCTATTATGATGTGCTTTACTAATTTTAAATGCCTTTATTTCCACTGAAATTATTCTAATTTTCCATATTCCTACATCCTGGACACCTGATTCGTGCATTTTTTCACTATGATAAACATATTTATTTTAAAACTAAAATTATTTCCTTCCACTGTCTTCCAATGTTTCACTCTCTTGATTTATTTCCTTTTTGTGGGTGAGAAAGTTATTATGGTGATGGATGTTACTACGAAACATCAATTAACATGAAGTAAAAAAAAACAGCACAAAATGAATAGTGAGTAAACTATTATTGGCTGAACTGAATCCACATTCTTATTATTTTTTAAACTTATTTTATGTGTATGAGTGTATTGCCTCCATGTAGGTAGGTGTCCTGAAATACCCAGAGAGTTCAGAAGAGGGTGTCAGATTCCCTGCAACTGGTGTTATTGATGATTGTTAGTTGCCATGTGGGTGCTGGGTATCAAACCTAGGTCCCCTGCAAGAGCAACCAGTGCTTTTAACCACTGAGCCATCTCTCTATCCCCAAATTAGTACAGTTTATAATTGGAGAATAATTTACTTTTTTAGATGATGAGTCCATACTTTTTATAATTGTTCTTTTTTGAAAAATGAGGATCAACAATTATTAATCATAAATATTTTTGATAACCCTAAGTGAAGAACTTTGCCACAATACAACAAGAATTTCCAAATATACAACAGAGAATGCAAATAACTGGGAACTCTATTGACCTCATTAAAGATCATAGAGAGCAGGCACATGTTATTATATTGTGATGTAATTTACATCAAACCAATTGGAGTGATTTTCAGAATAGATGGATAAATATAAGCAGTGAGGTCTCTAATGTATTTATCTTTGGTCCTTCCTAAATTAATTTAGCAAATGTATTGCCAGCTACACTGGGAAAACAGTTGGTATTAATAAACTCTCAATGACTGCTTCATTGCTTTCATTCTTGGAATTGATTCCTCCATACTATTTCCTCTACTCTGAGACCAAAGGGGTCTTGGCAAAGCATATCTCTATTTATCCCAGTATGGAAGATCACTTCCACGATCTTGGAGGGGAAAGTCTGACTGAAAGTGGTTCTGTATCTGACAGACAAAGAGTACTTCATATGGAATGTAGTCTGTATTATGAAAAGTTGAAGGACATTCCCACATTGCTCATCTACAGAAAGGTTTAGGATTGACAATAACCAGCAGCTGGTTTGATATTTACAGATTGAGCACTAGAAAAATGACATTTGTTGTGCTCATTCCTGAATATAATGAACTTTTTCATTCTTAACTGAATAAGTCCTATTCTATGAAGTTTAGTAGCCATGCACACATTTCAATTGAAAACCGTAAGGTTATGGCGCCCCCCACCCCCCCACCCCCCGAAATGAAAGGCCAGGAGGTTTAGGCTTTCTGGAGCAAAGTTTAATTCAGGGTAGCTGGGGCTAGGCTCAGGGGAAAGATAGAGCCAGCACTGAATGGCGTCTGGCCTGGGAATTTAAGGGAGAAGGTGAGAGTGGGATTCAGTGAGAGTGGGGTGGGTAGCACACTTCGCAGGAATCTGGCTTTCAAAAGGCGGAAGATTCCTGAGTAATCGGTGATGGCACTTTTTAGCATAGCCAAAGGCTAGCCTGGTAGAGCAGGTTCCTGGGCGCCTCAGGTCTTAGGTGTCTCTGCATTCCAATGGGCTTCTGGAGCTCACACCCTGAGACAAAAAAACAATATGTTGCCCTTGCTTGTAGGATACACCTGAACAGGATCATATTAACTACTTTTTGTTCTTTGAAGACTTGTTGAAACACTTTATCAACTATCCCCCTATCTCTTCTTCACTCTCTATTACACCTGTGACACATTAAACATCCCTGGTAGACTCTCTACTATCTTCCATGCAACCTCAGCTCTCTCATTGCTGAACCCTTTTGTTTTTCTGGTTTCACTGATTTAAGTTTGGGAGATGATCTCTTCCTTTAACTTCAGGGCTTATTCAGAAGTTTCTTCCTGTCTTTCCCTTGCTACCCAAATACATTCTTATACCATGTGACACAGTTATTGTTCAGCGAATGGGTGACTAGAGAGTATAGCATCTCATGCCAAACTTCAGTGAAAAGATAACTCCAGAGTTTTGTGCTATGACAGTGAAGGACCAATAAACACAACCCATTTAAGAGATTTCAAGTTAATTCTTATGAGCTAGGAACTCGAATTTTCTTTACTGTTCATTGTGGACCTATTTCATTTTTCAGATCTGGGTTTATTTCTATTGTGTTTTTTTTTTTTTTGCCACAGACGCTGTATAAAAATATATGTATAGGATAGCACATAAATATATCTTCATGTATTTTGTTTGTGGATGAATATTCCCCTATATATGTGTGTGTGTGTGTGTGTGTGTGTGTGTGTGTGTGTGTGTAGATCTGTATATCTCAATTATACTGTCTTATCCCAACTCCTACCTCCATTATTCAGGTATTTTCTTTGAATATTGTCAGGGTGTGAGCTCCAGAAGTCCATTGGAATGCAGAGACACCTAAGACCAGAGGTCCAAAGCCTGCTCTACAGGCATGGCCTTTGGTTATGCTAAAGCAGGCCACCCCTGATTACTCAGGAATCTTCCACCTCGCCCCTCACCCTTCGGAAGCCAGATTCCAGACTCCGACCCACCCCTACTCCCCCTGAATCCCATCCCCACCTTAAATTCCCAGGCCAGACGCCATTCTGTGCTTGGCTATGCTCTATCTTTCCCCTGAGCTAGCCCCAGCTACCCTAATTAAATGCTCCAAAGAACTCAGACCTCGTGGCTTTTCATTCCGGGGGGAGTGCGCCATAACCTTACAAATATCACTACTTTCACCATTTTGGGGATACATTCTTGTCTACCATCCCCTTTGTGAAAATTTGGAAGCTAAGTGGGATGGGAAATTCAGAATTTTTCAGATGCTTGAAGGATACTATTGTGTTCATACCATAAATTATACAAGACTCAACAGTGTCTCTGGTTATTCACTCTAATGTGTTAAATCAAAACTGTAATTTATCTCACACCAGTTGCAAATAAATTCTCAACAAAGTGAGTTTGCTAAAAACTTATTAAAAATAAATAATGCTTTTGTATTGAGACCTTTCTTTGTTTTGAAATTCGACACCAGTGCTGGTCGGTCTGCATTATATTATGCAAACTTTATAAAGGATTAAAAGAAAATGAGAGTATTCTAGGGATTTTTGGTTATTTGTCATCAGAGATGTCATCAGGGAGGGTTTATTTTTCTAATCTTGGAAATAATATGGGGAACATTTTGTAACTAGTACAAAGGAGTCATTAAGGTAAACAGTTGAGAACAATCCAGAACAAGTAATGTAAGTATGCAGGTTGGAGGAGGAGTGGTAGTGAATGGCTCATTGATGTGCTAATGAATAAGAACAAAATATTAACTGGGTCTAAAAAAGAATTTGCTTAAGTTAAGATAATCGAAAATGGAGAAAAAATTCATTATAACTGACAGCATGCTCAAGAATTCTTTATAAGGATTACTTTTAGATATAGATTATAAACCCTCTAATACAAGTTCAGGTAAAAGGAAGCATCACAACACTAGACACCTAGATTTATCATTCCTTTTCTGGAAAATTTCAGTGTTCCCTAAGGAACCATTTTGTTTGTTTGTTTGTTTTTCTCTCCATTTTTAAATTTTATTTGTTTATTTTTTTAATTTTATTTTTGTATCTGTATGAATGTACTGTCTGCATGTAGGTTTGTGTACCCGTGTCATGGAGGTCAGAAGAGGGTCTCGGATTCCCCTGGAACTGGAGTTCTCCTGGAATTGGAGTTACAGATGGTTCTTAGCCGCCATGTGGGTGCTGGGGATCGAACCCGGGTCTTCTGCAAGAGCAGTCAGTGCTCTTAACCGCTAGGCTATCTCTCCAGCCCTTATTATTATTTTTTTATGTGCATGAGTGTACTGTCTGCCTGTAAGTGCACCCATGTCCTGCAATGTCCTAGGAGGTCAGAAGTAAGTGTCATATTCTCCTGGAACTGGAGTTACAAATGGATTTTAGCCTGCATCATGTGGGTGTTGGGAATTGACCTCTGAGCCCTCTCCAGCACCTATGTTGCCTTTTTTTTTTTTTTTTTTTTTTTTTGAGACAGGGTCTCCCTGTAGCTTCAGCTGTCCTGGAACTCACTAAGTATGTAGGCCAGGCTGGCCTTGAATTCACAGAAATCCGCCTGCCTCTGCCTACCTAGTGCTGGACTTAAAGGCGTGCCCCACCACACCAGGCTATTATGTTACCATTTTTAAGGGGAGGTGGGGGTCTTCTTTCTAATTGGGTGTCAAGAATTTGGAGTATTAGAGCTGAGAGCATTCCAGGCTTGTTTGTAAAGGTAATTAACATGATAATGGTTGACCCATAGGGAATGATTTGTTGATGTAAGAAATCCTTGGGTTTTATTTCAACTGGGGTTGCTTCTTATTCTGGTTAGCTGATAAACTACTTTGCTTCTTTCACTCCAAGTGTTTGGCCAAAATAAGGTTAGCCTGTGGAAAGAGGCTTTTTAGAAAACAAAACAACATCAACAAAAATCTTTCAAGGTTGAGAATAGTATCTCAAAAGAGGGGCAGCGTACTTTTCTTTTTCGGGTCATCAAGCCTATTTTTCGTTTCACAGCAAGTTTTTGAAGAGAATGATCTGTTCAATAAATTGTTGCTTTAAATAGGTAAGATTGAAAACAGAAAAGCCGCCTGCCACTTGGCAAAGTCCCTAATTGCAGAACCACAAATTCAATTTCAAGGAGGATTCATTTCTTAAATATTGAGGTGGAGGGGAATGAAACTCCTCCTTAAGTGCCAAGACAATGCGGGGTGGGGGCTGAATTCTTAACACACACTTTCCAGAAATATGCAGATACAGTACTTTCTCATTCAGGAATGGCGTACCACTTTTTCCTGTAAAGGCCACAGACTAGAGCTTGCCAGGGGACAAGGACAGGATAATACCGAGGTAGAGATTCAGATCTAGCCCGAGCACAGTGCAGAGTAAATTAGGGTTTTAGGTAACATACAAAGGACAGAGCAGCGGAGATGCAAATAAGGTTTAGCTTATATTTTGTGAAATCTGTCATTCCCTTTTTAACTCCCGCTTGCCCTTCATAGCAGGCGAAAAAGCAGGCTAGCTCTGAGAACAGAATCAACAGAAGGCTTGAAGGAGAACTGAGATAATGCAGAGCGGGGCTGCAGGGGTGGGAGGGTGGCTCCAGGGCCAGTTCTAGGTTCATAAAGAGGTTGAGATGCTCTTCATTACTTTTTTCCCCTTTTCCTCTCCATCCCTGGAGATGTGAAACTGGCTGGAAAGAGGTCATTCTATCACAGAGACAGGGACCTCTCCTTGCTACACAGGCCACAGGCTAGGAAACCTAGGGATCCACATCAGATGCCTTCTAGAAAAAACGTTCCATTTCTGCACCCTAAGAAAAGGAAAGCCACGTGACAAAGCTAGTTGGAGATTGAGCCCCCAAGAGCAGGCACGGCCAGGGGCCGGCAGTTTAGAATTTCTGCACGCAGACCGCACGCTGGCCAGTAGCCGGCCAAGAGGGAGCCTCAGGCGCCAGAAGCCAGAGCTTGCAGCCTCAGGCTGTCGACCCTCCCTCCCTCTCACTGGGGACCGCCTCCCGCAGCCCAGGGCGGGACCGGGGCGGAGCGAATTTGGCCGCGCCAGGGCGGAGCAGGAGCACAGCAGAGCGCTTGGTGTAGACGCCTCTTGTGCAGATCCGCGGAGCAAACGCTGCAGCTGAGGACTCCCTTTGGGCCATCCGCCCCACCCCGGCCAGGCCACTCCACATAGTGAGGTGTGCAAGGAGCCCTAGGCTCCAGTCCCGTGCGGCGCCAGTTCCAGGGTCGAGTCAGTTGGGGAGTCTCTGGAGCCGCCTGGCGTCCTCGCGGGCGTCTGGGCGGGCGACAGCGGCGCCAGGGCATGGCTTCAGCGGGCAGCGGCATGGAAGAGGTGCGCGTGTCGGTGCTCACCCCGCTCAAGCTGGTGGGACTGGTGTGCATCTTCCTGGCGTTGTGTCTGGACCTGGGAGCTGTGCTGAGCCCGGCCTGGGTCACGGCCGACCACCAGTACTACCTGTCCCTGTGGGAGTCCTGCCGGAAGCCCGCCAGCCTGGACATATGGCACTGCGAGTCCACTCTCGGCAGCGGTGAGGCCCCCCGCGCCGCGCCCCTAGCTTCCACCCCGTCCCGCCTCGCCCTCATCTCCTGGACCTCCCAGGTTCTCCTGGGTGCTCCCTGTCCTCTTATCCCAGCCCATCGCAGGCCCCCGGGGCCGCAGACGCCCCTGCTGGCGCCCCTCGTACCAACCCGGCCCTGGCGACCTCCCACGCCCTGCCTGCCTGCCCTGGCCGTCCCTCTGCTCTGGAGTAACAGGAATGCTATTTTGAGCAATTGTTAACATTGAAGGCGAGAACTGTGTGGCTGTGTAAAAGATGCAACGCCTTCCACACCCCGGTTAAAAAATGGTACAAATGCCCCAAATTCAAATTCAAGGCGTGCGGGTTCCCTGCTCTGAGTTCTCCCTCCTTTCTCAAGCCTCTAAGTGCCCAAGTTTACCTCTTAGAGCTCACGTTTCTGCCTGTCCTACTCCACTTTTCCCTGTGTTTGTCAGAGAAATTTCACATGGGTTTTTATCTCCTTACATTTCGGGGAGGGATATGGAGAGCTGGTGGAGACACAGATTTGATTTCCTTTCCTTTTTTGGTGACACCGTTGTTGCTTCTAACTTGTCCTTCTTTCTCTGCCACAATACAAAACTCTTCGCTCCTCCAGTCTGTTTTTCCAAGGGCGAGTTACTCGCAGTTGCCTGGAAAGTTAAGCTTTATTCAGCCAGCAGTGAAAACTGCAAGTGTTTGGGATAGGGGGTAGAGTATCTGGTAACCAACCATTGGAGCTACTAGCCCCCAAAGGATGTTATCTTACTCCTCGTCCAACCCTCCAGTTTTCTTCCTATCCAGCGCCCCAAGTATTCCCTTAGTAGAAATTTGCCAACTTCCAGTTCCTTCCTGCAAACTCCCTTCTTGAATCCTGATTCTGCTGCTGCTTGTGTGCACGGAGTAAGGCGGGCGCGCGCACGCACGCACGCACGCACGCACACACACACACACACACACACACACACACACGCACACTGACCTGTGAAACTCATTAAATTCTGTCTTCACTGTTTCATGTCTTCTGAGGCTATTTATAAAGCTTTACTGGAAGCGTTTCAAGTTCCAATAAAGTTGAAATAGCACAAAAAGCCACAAAAATCTGATGTTTCTTTGTCTTTTTATAAGAGATTAGTTCACTTGGTTAAATTCCTTCCTTTAATTTTGTGCTTACAAAAGGCTTTTTCTTGGCTGTTACCTCAGAATTTCTATTGAAGGGTTTCTTCTTTGTTGATTAATTCATAGTGAAGGGGACTGGTTGGCAGCAGGAGGTCAACATTTAGGTCTTTTAATTCTTTCAAGTTGGTTGTTTACAACTAAAGATAAAATAAATCGGTGAAATGTCTTTCTTCAGTAACCAGGGGATCCAAATAAACTTTGGGGAAAATATCTTTTCTTTCCCCTTTTCAATAGAAATGGAAATTTATGTAGGAATGCCAGTTTCACCGAGTCTCCTTAGCAACGGGAATCTTTTGCCCCTTTCTCTCAGTCTCCTGAAATAATAGCCTTCTGATTGCATAAAGACTTTTCTGAGAACCCCCAGCTTCAGCTTCCATGTGCTTCTCAGGCTGTTATCCTTCTCTCTTGGCCTGGAATGTGGGGAAGGAGAGAAGCCAGCTCAAGTTTGTTTGAGCAGCATGCAGTGTTTGCTAATCTTTTCTTAATTGCCTCCATTCTTATTTATTTCAGCTGCTCCCCCGTCTGGGCAAAGAAATAAGGAGATACAAGCTTAATGCAAATATAGAGGCCCTGGGACTGAGCAAAGTGAAAATCAAAGGCAGGCATAATATCTGATCGCCCTCCCCCAATCTCTTTATTCTTCCTCTCTCTCCTGAAAACATAAGTTTTAGCTTATGTTGTTTAAAAATTGTTTTCAGTGCCCCAAAAGATAACAAGATGGATTGCAAATAGAGAGGGTTTCCTTGTAGGTTATGTGGAATAACTTGACTTTGTCTTAGGTGATCAGTTGTGGAGGAAAAGGGGATAAAATATAGAAAATTGCTGTCACCTTTTAGAAAATGTGCTTTTAAAGGATGCCATGTGAACATGAAGCTTAGTCTACCAGTGTAGACAAAGGGCCACCAGGATCAACTCAGGAATGCTTCTCTCTTCCCCATTGCCCTCTTCCTCATTGCCAAGGTAGCCGTATTGAGTCTGGGTTTTTGTGTGTGTGTGTGTGTGTGTGTGTGTGTGTGTGTGTGTGTATGTGTGTAGTAGTAGAGTAGTAGTAGTAGTAGTAGTAGTAGTAGTAGTAGCAGAAAAAGACAGGGAGGAAAATGTCTTCTGAAGATTTTAAGAGATCTGCTTGCTTCATTCTCTCTGGAAATCAGTTACCTTGGGAAGAACCACCAAGGACAGTTTTACTGACGGTTCTTTCCCAGGATCTTCATGGCTTAATTAAAAACCTTTGTCTTAATTAGAATTAAAACTGCCTTGAAGAGGCAAGGTTTTATTTCAAGAAGGAAAATTTCTGGAATGTTTCTTCTGACTACAGTGTGTCCTACTTAGGCCCAGTTTCTACTGAAACTTTCCTCTAAGTTGCTATTTTCAACGTGCATTTTAATTTTGATAGCAAATGTGCATCCTTTGCTGTTTATACCCAGTTTTAGGGTATTAAGCAAAAGCAGAACCATGCCTCTGTGTCCTGGTGTATTGGAGGTTGTGTCAGCAATTCTACTATTATCCAGTAATCTGGTTGTCAGTCAGCCAGAATGTTTTTCCCTGGTGTCTCAATTCACTGTGTAGCGGGCAGTACAGGCACTTCACTTAACTAACTTTAATTTCTCTAGAAAGGCAAACAAGAAAACAACTAATCGGTTGGCCCTTTTAGTTACATAAAGAAAGTATGCTTGTTAGGAACTTTAGAATATTCAGTAATCACATGGCAACCCACCACAGAATTATTTTCTAAGGAAGATTTTCCCTAGTTCTGTTTTGGACAGTCATTTAATAAGTCTTCAGTCATATTCAAAGTGTTCATAATGTTGTAACATCTGCCTCCTATTTCGTCTGTTAAAGTTTTTAAGATTTTTTCTAGAGTAGTTAGGAGTTCACAGGCATAGCAACTACAAAAAAAATTCTCTCTAATAGGAAGATTGAAGTGTATACAGAATGTAGGCTCCTTATACTCATCAAACATTACGTATGGTGTGTACAGTGATTTTTGCCTTTCAGTTTATTATTATTTTTTTTTTACTGTAGAACTCATTCTTAAGAATCAGATTGCTTTTAAATGTCTATGACTTCTGATGCAACAAAAAAACAGAGGACATTAAAGTGGCCCAATAAACATATTTTAATGACAGTGATTTGGGAATATAACAAGGGCATTTATTTATTTTTTCTGTCTATAAAACACCTGCTCAAAATGAGGCCTTTTTCAAGGAATATTAGTAACATTGTCCTTATTCTGCTCTAAAAATAGCTGCATTTCTAACATGAGTCTGGTGGTAGTTTTGAAATGGCAGGGCATTATAAGCTAAAACAGGTGAATAGTCACATTTGATAGAAACATAAATATAGCTCCTGTTTTTAATTTTAGTATAAAACTCCACTTGAAGAGGAATTTATTTAAAAAAATATCCTAGATGATAATTTAAGATACATGGAGCTGCCTGAGCACCTGCAAAATTTGGAAAATCTGAGATACAGTGATTCTAAGTTCACATCCCTGTCATCTGTCTGTATTTAGAATCTGTACTTTGGAAATGAAATTTCATCAGGAAATCTCAGAATGTAATTTGGTCTGGGAAGATTCAGATATTGTAGAAGAGTTGATGATATTGATGAATGTTTACATATAGCCTATAGTACAAGTGTAGCCTCTTCCTGCTGCTTTATCCTACCATTAGGATAAATGCATGGATGGGTAGAAAAGTAGCAGTACTAGGTAGTACCAAATTTTTCTCAACTAGTAAATGGAAGAAAGCAAAGGATAACTTAATATAAAAATCTTCATGATAACTTACCTTTTAATATGTTCTAGAATTTCAAGTTCCCCAGATTTCCTTCTACAAAGGATATTTTAATTTGTAGGCAAATATAATTTTTCTTTTGCTCACATTCAAAGAATGATTATAATCCCCAGGGTGCTGTTTATCTCAGTCTTTGGAGGCAAAATGGTTTGATGTAAGTGTGAAAACTCTGGCATTTCAAACAAAGACTGGCATTAAAAA
>VZQC01014071.1:270109-403166 GCA_009823505.1 Rhizomys pruinosus
AACAACAACAACAACAACAGAAAGGACTGCATCAAAGAACCGACTGAAACAGTGAACTTCTGCTCAAAACAGTCAACTTCCTCATGGAGAATATTGAGAAAGACTGAGAAAGAGATGAAAAGCATGTTTGGCAGAATGCATGAGCTCTTGCGGGGTGGGGGAATGGGCAGGAACATGGGTCTAGATTTGTTAAAAAATAAAAATAAATTTATGTGAAAAAAAGAAAAAAAAAGAAAAAATAGAATGCACAGGAAACAGAGAACAAAATGGCACAATTATACTCTAATATCAGTAATTACCTCAAATATAAACATACAAAATAAAAAACTGGCAGAGTGAGTTTGAAAAAATAAAACAAGACAGGCATGGTGAAAAAAAAAAAAAAAGAAAATATTCATGGTCACTAACAGTGCAGGTCAGGAATGAAGATAGGGCATAACAAGGCTAAGTTGTCACTAATCCAGAATGTCTGTGGCCGTCCCTTGTTATTACTTTTACAGCTGAACACTGAAACATTGTGACTATGGGAATCATTTTCCAAATCCAGTTGTTTGGAGGTTTGGTACTTTAGTGCGAATGAGTGGAATACATATCTTAGCCTGAACGCTGTCTAGAGCACCTGCATGTATTCTTTTTATAGCATGGTGATGATTTCTGGATGCTTAAGGCTTATTACCCACAGAGTGAGAATTTTAAGAGACCCCCCCCCCCGTGAGCTAGCAGGGAATTCTTACCATCTCTTGTATCACATCCTGTTGGTTACAAAGTGCCCTGTGATCAGCTCAGATTCAGGGAGAGGATTGGGCTCCACTTCTCTATGGAGCATACCATCAGACATAGTCAGTTGCACAACTACAAATTCTCTATTTCCTCCAAAGGATAAAGTGAATCATGTAACTTCTGTACTTAAGATTTTTTATTCCATTATGAAAATAATTCCGGGCTAGGATAAAAGCTGCCCTTACTCAATACATGGATGTAATGATTTTAGGAATTTATTTTGGATGAGGGATGAAATGAACACAAGAACCTAACATTCTCACAAATACAAATGCTGAATACATAGATAGAGACATATTTATCATTGTTTTATACTTTCAAATAATCAGGGTTGTAACTTGATTAGGAATCAGCATTGTAAGCTATTATATGTTACATGATACCATTTTATGCCTTTTTTAATTTTAAATGCATCTGATGAGATGCTTGGTACATAAACACTAAAATATTAAAATTCCAGAAAAAAACCATGTTATATGGTGCTAGAGAAGGATTGAAGCTACACAATTATTTGCTTTCTTTGTCCTTGTTTTTAATAACAGAAATCTTGATAATTGCCATATATTGAACTGCAGAATCATAGAGCATTTGAGAGAAGGAAAGAATATTATAGATAATTCACTCAAATCATATTTATTGTATCACTAAGGAAAATGGGGCAGGATACAATATTAAATGGTGAGTAATTTTCCTTTAAACCGTGGTTTTTTTTGTTTGTTTGTTTGTTTGCCAAGTTGATCAAAAATTTCTATAATAGTGCGAATCAATATGTCTTGGTGTTTGAAGAACTATTATATACTATTATGCATGGGATTTTGTTATTTAACTTGTGTATGTATGTGTGCAGACAGGGACCTACCATGGACATCTTTCCTAAACTCACATGGTCAGTTTGCCAAGTGCTTTTACCCAACAGACCATGTCACTAGCACTAGTATGTAGAATTTTGGATGAAGAAGTTAAGGACTACATGAGAAATAGTTACTATGCTAACTTTCTATAAAATGATTTGTCATTCGTGGTTTGATTCATATAGAATTTGTCTTATTGTATTGCCTGCATGTATGTAAGTGTCCTGCATTGCTTGTTGAAGTTAGAAAAGGGTGTCAGATTCCCTGGAACTGGAGTTACTGGATGGTTGGTAGCCACCCTGTGGTATTCTGCAAGAGCAGCCATTGATCTTAAACATTGATCCATCTCTTCAGCCCCTCATATAGAAATTTTAAAGTGTTCAAATGAGTATAAATACAATCATATGCTAATGAACTAGATTTTGTTAATTATCATCAGATTTAAGTTTGTATTATGACTATTCCTTAAAAATAAACTTACTTTGTTTTTGGTTTCTCCATGTCAGACAACTACAAAAAAGTGGCTCAATTTTACATTTGAAAATAACTCCACAAGAATGTCAAAGTCAGGCTGGAGAGATGGCCTAGTGATTAAGAGCACTGAATGCTCTTGCAGAGGAACTGGTTTGATCCCCAGCACCCACATGGTGGCTGAGAACCATCTTTAACTCCAGTTCCAGGGGAATCTGTCACCCTCTTCAGATCTCCGAGGCATTTCACAACATGGGTGCACAAACCTTCATGCATACAGTACATTCATACACATACAAAATAAATAAAAAAGAAAATAAAAAAAAGAATGTAAAAATCAGCTGTGTAAGTTTCATGACTCAATTAGATGAATACAAATTCTCATTTAAGAACTCTCTGCATGCTATTCATTAAAAAGATACATGAATGCCTTTTTAAGGTATCTTTTTCTCTGAGAAAAATTTAAATATTATATGCCAAATGCACTGACAAATACACTTTACCATTCTGTTCCGATTGTTGAATCATCTCCTCAAAATTAGACATGGACATCTTTCCTTAAGTCTTTTGCTTCTAGGTTTATATGGGATTTGGGAAAGCTAGTAATCCTCAGTTTTCTATTCTACTGTGGTCTTTGATTTCTGCATGAAACACACCTATTAAAATATATGCATATAAAATATTTAGACATTCATTGTCTGGCAAACAATCGGGAAAACATATGTGAATCGTTTTAGTTTTTGTTGGCATTGCTAACTGTTCTGAACTTTAAGCTGATAATTTAAGGATTCATTTAAGGATAATGTCACAAAATTTGCATTGTCTGTTTAAATATATGTTTCTTAAGGGGAAAGGTATAAGAAAAATGAAAGGTAATATCTCCTGAATCAAATATTCTTTGCATTAAAACAGGAGCACTCAATGCAAAGTTCAAATTTTTTGAGGGCTGCTTTATGGCATGTTTAAGATCCCAAAAGCAATATTCTACAAAATTTTTCCATATTCTTTTGTGAATGGAACAGATATCTATGCCTAGCAACAGGTGACAGAAGGAGAGAAGTGGCTTCTCTCTATTGTTTGTCCTGCTTTCTCACAAAGACCTGGTACGTTGACTTCATAGACAGTAATTCCTAGCAAGGGGTAGAAATGAGCCTGCTCTGAAGTTAGCCAGTAAGTTTGTGTGTCAGGTTCTGTGCTAGGTGAGCATAGGACAGGGATTGAGGAAACGAATGGAATCATTTAAACTAATGAAGTAATTTTGCAAAGTACTGAAAAGAAAGCTGCAGAAATTCTCAAGATGAGTGTAAAGCTGTCTGAAGGATTAACTCACTTATTTTATTCTCTCCTTTTTATCCTCTCCTTTTTACTAAGGCAATTTCTTAATACTGTGAGTGGTTGTTTGAAGATCTTCTGCTCTTGTAGTGTCATAAGCTGTCCTACACCTGTCTTCAATGATTTATACTGGCTAGAAGGCCACACACTCCTACTTCTGGTTTGAGTTTTCTTCTTCCCGATTTCCCAAATATGCAAGGTTTCCAAATTGCAATCTTAGGGTATAATTTTTAATGTTTTTCAAAGAATGGAAAACAGTCATTCTTGCATTGACTAGATCTAACACAATTTTATAGAAATATCCTGATCAGCAATTTCTGTTGCGGAACAACAGTGCCGTTTAGATAGCATCATCATTAAATGCTAGGGAAAGCTTGTGATATGGTACATGAAGATATAGCAGTCATTAGACATGGTGTTGGCTTTCTTTCTGTCTAAATGCTAAAACATGCTTTTAATACCAAGGTGTTTTTTTTTTTTTAAGCTAGGCATTGTATATAACAGTTTTATTTGAGAGGAAACACCATATGTTCCAGTATTCAGATTATAAATTACATTTCCATTGAGTTTTCTAAGCTAAAACTGTGTGAAGCAGCTAAGAGATTTGTTCAAGGAAAATCAGCCAAAATTAACTCTAGGGCTTGTTTACGGCTTAAACAAAGTTGTCATGGATTGAAAACTGGTAATTCATCTGGCACTTTCACAAGGATTTTCTAAGTTTAGGGCCAGCTGACATGCACTTTGGTCATGACAGTTGTTTGCATCATGTATGTGGGTGGTTACCATTTCATAGCTTAAAAGTCAGGTTGACACTGTAGTGCTTTATGAAATCCTTGTCTGTTAATGGCTCTACAGAAGAGAACTATAACTCACTTAGTTACCAATTTGATTAATTCATACAGATAACTACCAAAGCTATTTTGACAATAATCCAGTTTCCTTAGTCAGTATGATGTACACAGTGGCTAAGTAATGCTTGCCACTTTATAAAAGAACAATAATTATATACTTTAAATATTTGCACATGAAAAACTGTTCTGATATTTGTTTGAAAAAGGACATGGTCTTTTAAAAGTGAAATTAGATTTTACATTCTTAATTTTGACTAGTTTATGTATGCCTCATGGAATAATGGAAAATTAATGCAATCTCAATACATTTAGATCTGAATGTAACTGAGCTAAGAAAACTAAATTTAAAAGGTTGTTTTCCATTTCATTTGTCCCATGCAGAGTAGCTCAGCAGACTTAAGTGTGTTATTGAGACTTACAGAGGTAGGTAGGTTTTTAAGTCCATAGATAACCTTTATTTTACACAAAGTAAAAGAACTGTTTGATTAATTTTTCATCTATGAAGACATGGCATTTCTATTTAAATTCAGACGCATGCAATGGTAATCTTAATAGTGAAATCTTAAGTTGTTGTGTATGGAAATAATTACATGTCCTAATTTTTGACAAAATGGACTGGTTAGGGAAAGGACATGATCTTCAGTGAGAAAAGAAAAGTTGAGGAATATAGGTTTGAAATATTCTATAACTGAGGGTTTGTTTTTGCCCTTAAATATCACCCTGGTATTTTGAGTTTCTGATAATACTAAGGAATTTACAATATTGAATTACCTTTCTATGTTGTCAACAGCATAATTCAATTAAATTGAAATGTTTTACTCTACATATGTTGTACAAGTGAATAGAAATATTTAATAAAAGAACTAATTGGTATTTTGGTAGGTTGAGTGAAAATGCCTAAGTAGATTATTGAGAATTTGAGGAGAATTAATGAAGAGTGATGTCAAACCTACTCTTGCAGGTGATGTACTGAGTACCGAGCATTGCAGACAAGGAGATCATTTTACTTCATATTATTTCATTTTGGAGGAAATGAAGATGTAATTATATGTGGTTTTCTTACAAATTATGATTATATATATTACTAAAAATCCATGTTTTAATTTTAATGAGAATTATAGAAAATGGAGACTCATTCATTAAAGTTATATAATAATATTAGAGAAATACTACTCACCCAAATAATGGAACTTGAATTTTTAAAGAAGTTTAAAATAAAAGTATGTTTCTTTGTTACTTTAAATGATGCCTAATTTCTGGAAGAATTAAAAATTCTTTACTCAGGATTTATATAGAGAGTAGAAGTAATCTCAATATATAAATGTGTATGTGTTAAATAAATCAGCTAGTATTTGGTAGAAAAATTGAGGAGAAATGCATTGAGCTTATCACAAATATGGAAAGTATTCTCATTAAAATTTACCCTTCCTGGAAATCATTTGTGAATTTTGTCCATGAATTCCCCAGGGAAAAGAGAATTCTCCCTATGGACAGTTCTAATCTGGGCCATAGAATTTTCATAAGGCACTGGCAACTTCTGACCAGTTTCATGTATTGTACTGCTAAAATTAAGTCAGCACAATTCCGCAGAATATTGAAGTATTTATAGACAGTGGAAACTCTGATGCCACCTAGTAAGAATACCTTAAAGGAGGATTTAAATTTAGTTCCTGAGCAGCATATTAATTTTGAACAGGATGCTACAACACAAGAACTGCCTGAATTTTATCCTTTTTCTGTGGAGGAAAACCCTATCTGCATGTGGAGATTTTTTTGATGGTTTTATTATATTATTTAGTTTCTGTTAGAAAAAAAAAAAAAACCCTAGTACAGACAAGTTGAGCATGGTGACGTCCCTGGGTTAGTTACCAGGGCCTGGAAGTAATGTGTTTTTTTTTTTCCTTTTTTTTATAACATTCTTTTTTTTTTTTTTTGTTGTTGTTACTTTTGCCCAATTATTCTTGAAGGAATGTGAGACATAATATGGCAGGCTCATTTCAGTTTGGTTTCTAGTTCCCAAACAAGCCCTGCCAATCTGAGCCCTAATCAGTTTTATAAAGTAAAGAAATCCAGAATTTTCTTAAAACTGATTACCACTGATTAAGACTTTTTTTTCAGGTTTTAGAGAATAAGCTCATATTTGCAACCAGCTGGCCTAAAGTTAAACACTATCCAATTTTAATTGTACAAAGCACTATAGAATGTTAACAGGTACCATAAGCCATTGTTATTTTGTAGCAGTGTGTTATATTCAGTGCTCCACTACAAGATCACTATATCATTCATAGAAATGTGTAAACAGAGTACAGAATAATAAATTTCTAAGTTCTTTACACTCTATACTGTGAGGTATTTAATTGGAGAACTAAGATTCATAAAGAAATTAACTGATGATGATAACTTAAAATACATGACTCTTGAAAACTAGGCCTGAAAATTATAAATTTGATACAATTGAATTTGCTTTGTAAACATTGAATATGAAGTAGCAAGTTTTCATGTCATGCAAACTTTATTGGAAAACTATTAGGGTAGAGTAGGTACTTTGGTCACTTCTTCTAACATTACTATAAATTGCCAGGATCTATAAATTATTATAAAACATGTATACATTTTTGTTACATACAATTTTTTAGTTTGGATGAGAAGTAAATATTTTTATCTGTAAGTATAAGCCCCAGTCTGTTAATTTTAATGGTCCAAGTATGGATAAAATATTTTTCACTTTTTATTTTCCCCATATTCTAGTCTTGTTCAGTAGGAGAGAATGTTAACTATGAAATCTAGCTTGTCCCTGACTTTAATAATTCTCTTAGCCTGGCACTAAGGTTTGAATGATGAATTCTTGGTCTTTTTTGATAAGAAACATTATGTTCCAAAGGCCCAGGTAGAACATTTAACAGCATACTGGGCCTCCTTTATTATGGCCACCTTTTCTAACCATCGGATTTTACTTGTAGATTGACAGTGAACTGACCAGTAATTTAAAGTTTTGGTCCTAGGCCCTCAGCCTTGTTGAATGTTTCCAAGTGGATATGGTAAGGATAATTTTAAAGTTTGACTCTGTCCACCAGGGATATAGTTTTAGTATTCCATTTTAATCCCTGGCTTCTAGCCAAGACAGTGACAGTCACGGCCCAGTTCTCTTAGAAAAGAAAGCAGCTTTTCTATTTGAGTAGCTGTAACTCTGGTTGTAGACCAAAGGGACAGGTAGCATTATCATGGACTTGTGGGCTCTCCTTGTTGACTTTTCTTTTGTTTGTAAAGATTCTTTTTTCATTAGCTTAATGTCAGTTCTAAAAATAAATATAGGACATTTAATAGAAAACACAGAACTGCCTGAGTTCATCTGCTTCTACAAGTATTCCTGTGCTGCAGGAAGTTACTTTCCTAGTTTTTAGTCCCATTAAATATTTTAATATCCTGGTGTCTTCCGCATTTTTTGCTTGCTATATGAAATAAAATAATATTTTAGAAAATTCAGCATTATGTGAGATTAGGATTTTTGTTGTTTTCATTGCTATTTTTGATGTTTCACTTGGGATTACAAATTTATCCCATTGAGACTGGAGAGATGGTTCAGTTGGTAAGAGTACTGGTTGCTCTTACAGAGGACCCAGGTTGGTTTCCCAGCATCCACATAACAGCTAACAATCATCCATAACTCCAGTTCCAGGGGATCTGACACCCTATTTTGACATTGCACTTAATATTCATCAGGCAATTCACTAATACATATAAAATAAAGATAATAAATAAAACTTTAAAAAGTATACACACAGAAAAAAATATATCCCATCAACCTTATTGTGTGATTTAATCTTTTAAGATGCCTTTATGTAGAAAAAAATGCTATGAAATAAACTGTAGTAGTAGTCCAGCCACAGGGTAAAAACCAGCTACTCCATTTTCCATTAATGCTTGAACATTTATTTACCCTTCCCCTGTCTTTGTTTCTGTGTGTGTGTGTGCTTGTACTTATGTTTGTGTATGTGTTCATTTCATGTGTGCAAATACATGGTGAAAGTCAGAGGACACCTTTGTGGATTTGGTACTTCTGCTGTATATAATTCCCAGGAACTGAACTCAGGTGCTCAGGTTGTTGGCAAGAGCCATTTCACTGATCTATCACGTGTTTTTGTAATGCAGCTTTATTGGAGCTTGTTCATTTCTAAGGTGTCTTTGACATCATTAAGCAGATAAAATATTTTGACTCACAGACCTGAAATTTTTTTTTATTCAGAAAATGTCATCAGTTTTTTCTTAGTCTGTATTCTAAAATGCAAGTAAGACTGTCTCTTAAGTATCTGAGGATATTTAAAGTTAGCAACACTGGTCAGGATTATTTCTAGTTTGAGTTTGGATTGAAAGTGAAAATCATGAAATGCATGCCATTTTGTTTATATTTTGTTACATGGAAGAGTTTACCAGGATGACATTGTGATTGTGTGTGTGTGTGTGTGTGTGTGTGTGTATATATATTTATATATATCTATATCTATATCTATCTATCTATCTATCTATCTATCTATATCTATATCTATCTATCTATCTATCTATCTATCTATATCTATATATATCTTAGTATTTTGGAGACAGAGTCTCCCTTTTAGTCCCAGCTGGCCTGGAGCTCTCTCTGTAGACCAGGCTGGCCTTGAACTCACAGAGATCTGCCTGCCTCTGCCTCCTGAGTGCTGTGATTAAAGGTGTATGCTACCACGCCCTGAGGTGAATAGTCAGTCATATCTTTATTGGAACAAAACTTCTGGTTCAAACTTTGTATTCTTTTTCTACGTAAAATAATTTAGGCATTCTTTTAAAGTAATAATAATTTCATTAAAAAATGTAATAGAATGTAGAGAGTAGCTCCCTTCAACTCCAGGAATTTCAGTGACACAGAGATGCTTAGATGCATTGTACTCTTTTCTTTGTTTCCTATTTATTGCTTTGGTTTGTTTAAGCATTTTTATAATTCAAAAATTTCAACCTATAGGTTTTAGAATTTTTTTTATTGATTTTTTTTATTGATGCTTTGTGTATTTCATACATCATTTCCCAATTCAGTTCAGGCATATTTCCCCTACCCTTACCCCACTCCCACCCCACCCCATCCCAGATCATGCATTCTGCCATAACTGTGCTACATCTTTCTCTCAGTTTTTTTTTTCCATTTTTTAGCAATAGGTGATAATTTATGAGTACAAGCATCCTTCACGTAAAACCAATTTGCAAGTAGCTGTGCCCAAACCCACACAGCCTCTTGGTCCCACCATCCAGCAAGGGGGGCTTGTATGTTCAATCAAGTTGATCAAATGAGTGTCCAGGCTATATTGCTGTAGGTTCACCTTTCACCCCAATCACAGCCCTTACCTTCTACCACGCCCCCTCTTCCACAGACTTTTCCCTAGGCTTAGACAATGGGCACAGGTAATGCACTATCTAAAACCTTTTTCAAATTAGTGATTTCCAAATACAAGGATTATTCTTTTTGCTTTTTAATTCAAAGCTACATGCTGTTGGGGAGAGGAGCCATGGTGTATTTATTCTTTTAACTTGTAGTTAAAAGCCAGATACTGGGGCTGGAGAGATGGCCTAGCGGTTAAGAGCGCCGACTGCTCTTACAGAGGACACGGGTTCGATCCCCAGCACCCACATGGCGGCCGAGAACCGTCTAACTCCAATTCCAGGAGAACTCCAGTTCCAGGGGAATCCAACACCCTCTTCTGACCTCCACGGCATTGCACAACACGAGTGCACAGACCTATATGCAGACAGTACGTTCATACACATAAAAAATAAAATAAAAATAAAAAAAGCCAGATCCACATTTGTTTGAAGTTATATGGCTGTGTTACAATAGATGGCATAAAACGGTCTCTACTTTCTTGTGAATAATCTTTGTATTTTAAGAAATGTATTTTTATTCTATTTTGCTCTTGTTTCCTAATTATTAACTTCCTAATTTCCCTATTTTAAGTTCTAGTTGAATGGCCAGTGACTCATCAGAATTTCTCAGAGGCAATAATGAGGAAAAGGATGTTTAAGGCAGTCTAGTACTTTGAGCTAACCAGTACTGTAGAGTGCCACTATTTTTTTGTCTCTTCTAGACAGGGTCTCCCTGTAGCCCCAGCTGTCCTGGAAATCACTCTGTAGACCAGGCTGGCCTTGAACTCACAAAGATCCGCCTGTCTCTGTCTCCCGAGTGCTAGTATTAAAGGCATGCACCAACAACTGACAACAGTTGTATTCAATTGATTGTCCTTGCATTTTTGTGGGTATATTCTACACATATGAAAGGAAAATCAATAATCTTTGTCATAACCATTATTCCATCCTTATTTTCTAAAAATGATAACTGCCATCAAAGAGGATTTATTTTTTAATATATGTTATTGTTATTAAAAATTTTCCATACATCATTTCTCAATTCAATTTAGAGTCACTTCCCTTTCCATGTCCCCCACCCCACCTGATTTCATGCACTCTGCCATAAATGTCTTGCATCTTTTTCTGAGTCCAGAAGTTTTTTTTTCAAAGCAGAGGCTTTTTTTTTTTTTTTTTTTTTTTTTTTTTTTTTATTTCTTTTTTTTCAGTTTTCTTTTGTTGGTGTTGTTCTTCCTCCAATTGTTCTTGTATTGCATATATAGATAGATATAATATATATATATAGATATATATATATATATATATATACATATCACCTGAATTGGAGGATTTTCTATTCTTTTTTCTTTTTTTGGCTAAAAGATGTCGTGTTTTCCTTAAGGAAGTGTTTGAAGGAGGGTTTATTTTTTACTGAGTTGTGAGAGACTGGCTTGATTACTTCCATGTACAGTGTCTTGTACATATTAAGTGGCCAATATAGCTTTATCTTGTATGAATGAGGAAAGGGACAGAACAGTCATTTAGAGTCAGTTTTTGCTCCAGCAAATCCTTAACTTCAGAAACCATCTCCATCATAGTAATAGAACACATGATACCTATGAAAAAATACAGCATAGATACACATGAAATAAGGAGAACTATAAACCCTCTCTGATGCAGATTGACTGGGAATTTGTTTTAGTGGATTAGGGAAGGCAAATAAAAACTTGAGGAATTTTTATGAGTTGAAGGAAGAATTTCCAAGAAGGAACAGGACTTTTAATAATAGTTTATTGCCACATACAATAATGAGATGATATTCAGTGGCTTAAAAGAAAAACACAAAGGAATTCATATTCTTTATGATCAAACCATACTAAATCTGTCATTTTGCTAGACCTTTTCAATAGCCCAAGCAGAAGGGTTATTACTGACTAGGAAGGAGCACAAGGGAAGTTTCTTGGTGGTAAAAATATCTGAAATCCTTACTTGAATATTAATTATATGGGTATATGTATATATGCATAATTCATTATTATCTTTATTCTTATCCTTTTCTATACTTAACAGTTATGAGATTTATAGTTCAATAAAAATGTAAATTATAATGATGCTGAGAATAGGTCATGGAGGGGGACACTCAATTTAACACAAATGTTCAAGAGAGTCTTTGGAAGAAAAACATTGCAAACCTCTACTCCAAACCTCTGCTGAGCTTAGCATAGGAGCCATTTCTCAATAAGGACATTAATATTAATTTTTGTGGCAAAACATTTCAAGCCCCAAAGGATGCTTAGCATGCAGTAAAATCACATCTATTGAGCTACAGCAAGGTGAAGGCTGCTGAACAGAGTTCTGTTGATTCTTTGAGGGCTCACTGCTTAAAAGCCTTGCTTTTTTTTCCTCTTTGCAGATTGGCAGATTGCTACTCTGGCTTTACTCCTGGGTGGTGCAGCCATCATTCTCATTGCATTCCTCGTGGGTTTGATTTCTATCTGTGTGGGATCTCGAAGGCGCTTCTACAGACCTGTTGCTGTCATGCTTTTTGCAGCAGGTAAAATATATTCATTATTTTCAAGCCAGTATTAAAGATTCATGAACCTTTCTATCAACCTTCCTCATGCAGAATCACTGTGTTTGTTACTTACATAAAAATTGAGGTGCATTGGTTATATTTTACAGTAAATCGCCTGAATGTTTATCATATTATCAGTTTCAGCATGTTAAGCATTTCACAGAACAGTGGCAACTTCTAAACTTTTTACTAAAGCATGAATAAATAATGCTTCTTGGGCTGGGAATATAGTTTAGTAGTAAGTAGAATTCTTCTTGCCTAGCATGAATGAGACTCTAGGTTCAATTCCCAGCACTGAAAACAAAACGGAACAGTACAAAACAAAAAAAATCCAAAACGTTATCCATAGGGTTACTCGGATCTTGCCTTAAAAATTACAGCAGAATTATTTTTCAGCATTTTTTTTTAACATCCAATTTTCCTTCACCCCAGCCTCCTTGGAGACCTTAGGGCAGTGACAGTAACTTTTGTTTTTATCTGACCTGAAATTAGAAAAGAAAATTAAAAAATGCCTATTCTTAAAGGCATATATTTCTTTGTAAATAAGTTCCATGGAAAAATCATGACATTAATTTGAACTATCAGCTAAGTTAATTATATGAGGTCAGTCGGATTTTGACAGCCATTATTTTGTGAAGCACAATTTAAAAAGAAATATCAAGCAAGGTAGACTGAAAGAGAACTGTGTAAAAATAAGGCTTCTGGATTACTACAAGCCCAGTTCATTTGATGTGAGTTTTAATTTCCATTTATATGAATATCTTTGAATATATTATTTATTTTTACTCTTAACTGAAATATTCTTGTGGTATCTTCAATTTACCCTGTCAGTTATATCTGATTGGAAGCCTGAAAAATAAGCCCCTGTGCTGTCAATAATGAAGATGCTGACAGAACCATCTAGGTTGTTAGATGGATTTTTAAAAGCTGTTAAAGATTGGAATAGATGAAATTCTCAAGATTTAAAATCCAAAGTGTGCTGCTGCCCCCTGCTGCTTGTATACATCTTATAACCAACAAGACAGTTCAGAATGTAGGCTTCAGAAAAATCAAAGTCCAAAAGGGCTGAAGGGATCTAGAAATATATCTAATGTACATATTTAAGTGACTTGCTCCAGGTAACATGTGATATTGACAGGCAAACCTGGGGCTAAAAATCAGTGATTCTTACACTAGTGGTTTGTTCGTCTCTGACTTGGATTCATTCAGTTATTTGAGAGTGTCTAATATGAACTAAATAGTTATGACAGCTGTAAAGCTGGCCAAAATATCACTACAAGCACTTCTTTTTAACACACTATAAAGGATTAGGACAGAATATATTCTATAGTTTTTGTAATGCCCTACTATGATTTTATTGCTGGCCAGTGTAATGAAAGCCTCTATTGGGAATGATCTAGTGCCAAATACAACTTGACCTTGAGATTCATTACTATTCAGTAGTTTATTTTTTGATTCCTTAATTTGCTGCTAGCTTTTTTTCCATTTTATAATAAAACAATATTGGTATTTTAATTGTTGTATTTGGTTGCCTTTGCAAAGAGGATTTATTAACATTATGATGAGTTAATCAAGTTGAAATCATTTGGAGTGATTGTATCCCATGATATGTGAATGTTTAAAACTGAAATTTTACAAATAATTTTAAGGCAGTGGAAACTTCTCATTGTAAAATGGTGTAAAGATATTCTAGTTATTTTTCTCTAAATAGCCAGAATTATGCATGCCTTGTTACTATTCCATTTAGTCTTTAACCTACCACATAGTGGCAAATGCAAAAATCTGTAAAGAAATTCATTGCTGATACCCTCTTGAAATGCTTAGGAAAATAGCTAGAAGATTCCTTTTATTTTAAGTATATCTATGTATTTGCCCAGTATAGAAGAACTGGGAAGAAAAATGTGAAAACAAGTACAGGTTATTATAGAAAATATATTGAAAATTGACAAGGTAAAGTTAATAGATTTGACCAGAATAAAGATTTGATTTAGCTCTGTCACATATTAGTAAATTATAAAATAATGAAAGAGGCCGGGCGTGGTGGCGCACGCCTTTAATCCTAGCACTTGGGAGGCAGAGGCAGGCGGATCTTTGTGAGTTCAAGGCCAGCCCTGGTCTACAGAGTGATTTCCAGGACACTGGGGCTACAGGGGACCCTGTCTCGAAAAGACCAAAAAAAAAAAAAAAAAAAAAAAAAAAAAAAAAAAAAAAAATAATGAAAGAATCCCTTGGGCAAAATTTATATGGTATTGGTCTACCTGCTGAGACCCCAAATAAATATTATACTGCTACACTTTAAAAATTTACATGTGGTGGCTGGAGCGATTGGCTCAGCAGTTAAGAGCACTGACTGCTCCTGCAGAGGTCCCAGGTTCCATTCGCAGTACTCACATGGCAGCTATCAACCCTCTGTGGCTTTACTTCCAAGAGATCCAGTGCCCTCTTCTGACCTTCACGGGCATTGTAGGACACTGATGCACCTACCTACATGCAGGCCATACACTCATATGCATAAAATGAAAGTAATAAAAACAAATATTGGCCTGAGACTCACTATGTTAGCCTGGCTGGCCTTGAACTTGCAGAGATCTACCTGCCTCTTCCTCCCAAGTGCTGGGATTAAAGGTGTGTGCCACCATGCTGGGCAAAACAAATATAATTTTAAATGTACATGTGCTCAGATTAAATATATTCTCTTTTGGCACTGATTATAGAATCTTGTTTTGAAATTACCAGTAGTTTATTATTTACTTTCCTCACATAAGTAAGGTTAAAGTTAATGATTTCTTGTAACATGCCATGACCAGCCACTAAATCATTGCTTGTAGTTGATTTTTGGGAACTCTGTTCATTGTATAAAATAATCATTATTGATTTTGGTTTAAGATTGAAAAGCTTGGACCATCCCCATACTTGATACTGCTTATGTTATGATTTTCTGTCTTGCATACGTTTTAGTAAACTTCTTGAAGAAACTGGTTTCTTTCATTTGTTCAATGATTCTTTGTAGCTCTGTCTGGAACCATATCTCCTTTAATTTATCTTGGGCTTTATGAATATCATGTTCACTTCTCTTAGCAAAATTGTTTTCTTCTCCAAATGTCAACAAGCCTCATGATACCAAACAATATCTTCATGTCCAGTCACATAGTAAGTTTGATTTATTGTAGACAGAAATGTTTTTTTTTTCTTATGAAAATCAAGCATGTAAATAAATGTGAATCATGTTCTCGAAAGCCATCTCTCTCATGGAGGCTCAGAAACAGCAAGTTTTACTTCACCACAAAGAAATTAATTAGTTACAAAAATGATTTTTCCTCATTTTTAGCATTTTCAGTTCTTTATTTAATAGATTTATCCAGAACTTCCCATATAAACATTTAATATCTTCATGGCTGACAGTCCATCTTGAATTTTTCTGAAAACTATTACTAAATGTTTTAAGATGGCAAAATGGATTTTGAAGATTTTTATCTTCTGTTTTGTCCTTGAGGTCCTTCATTCAGTATAGACTTGTTACTTCCTTGAACAGTTGCTAGTAGAGGTATAGACCAATCAGCATTGAAGCCTATTTAAAGTGTCACCCCATTTTTTATAACTCTCATACCAGTCCTGAAAGTCTAGATTTCCAAGCAGATATTATCTATTATGATATTGCTGATAATAATTATCTGAACATATTTCATATACCACAACATGAGGCACTTAAACATATGCTACATCTGATCTAACAGTCTTATATTATCAAAGAAGAAATAGTCTCAGAAAGGTTAAGCTCCCCAGTTCTCTGACTACTATGATGGAGATACAGAATTTAAATTCAGGGCATCTCTTTCTGACTTGAAAGAGGAAGCGAAGATTTCTGAATTTTAGTAGGTGCATATCACATCCCCCAAAGCAGAGGAGAGTCAGCCTTAATTTTAATTTAGCTATCAATTATGTATTGCAGGTGAGTCTGTCTTGTAAACTCAGTGCATTTGTCTCCTAGGAAAAACACTTAAAGGAAGTCAGATATTTGAAATGTCATAAATACCACCAAGTGACATGTGCTGCAAGACTGCACCATAGCCCATACTGGAAGCTGTGTGTTTTTCCAATGTGCTTGCCTACCTCGTATTCCTTTTCATTTAGCTGACCCTGATAGATATGATGAGGTTACCAGGCATTCAGTTTGCCTCACTATTGCCTTAGTGAAATTGAGGGATTCTTTCTTTCTTGGTTCTCCTTTATTAACTGGTTTTGAACTGGGTACAGATCATTTGTATACCCCATTGAGAATTAGAATGTTTCTTTTTGTCCTTATTGGACTTTGAGGACAATTACATAAAAATTAGTCTTTTGTAATTCAGATTTTAAATAATATAACTCCAATTTATATTAATGGAGATGCCCTCTTTTGTTACATCATCTACAAGAAGCTACAAGTGACTATTTATATGGAATGATGATTTTTTTCACAATTCTGCGACTATTTTCCATGTCTTTACTATCTCTGATCTCTTAATAGAGGTTTGTGTTTTGCACCACTTGTCAATATGTTAAAAGTGTCTTTGAGATGTCAGGAGTGATTTTGAGTCTAGTTTTGGGCGGAGAAAGAGTCCACCTTAAAAGAGTCCACTTTAGATTCCTAACTAAAAGAGAATTCTGTTCACAGGTCTTCAGAGGCTATGTTCCTTTCTTTATACCAATATTAGTTTATGCTGTCACTTCCCAGTAATTAGTTTTATACTATTATTACTTTTATTAGTTATAATGTTAATTGATAGCTTTATATTAACCCTTCATAGGAAAATGTGTTTATTCTTTAAATTACCATTTCTTTTATATTATTTATTTAGGAATCTGGCTGATAATGTCTGCTGCCTTCGATTATCTCCCAAGGCTGTCCCTTGTTCTCCTGAAACATAGTTATTGTCTTACTTGAGGCCACAATTATTTCTTAAATGTTGTATATAAGTTTCCAAATGTATTTTATTTTTGTACTTCATTTTATTTTCCCATTAATATCTAACTTTAAATATCTGTGAATCTTGCCTTTCCCTTTTCCTAGAATTGAGTTATACAGTTCTGTCATAGTCTTTACATACCCAACCTTTCTTTTTCCCCTGTATGTACCACCATTGTCATCACTGTGCACAGTACTCAGGTACTGCCTGACACCATAGGTATCTGTCCTTTTTCCTTATGTAGTTGTATTTTCCATATGAGTTTCTTTTTCTGAGGTCTGAATCTAGCCTTGTCTGTTGCAAATTTGCTTTCTACAGAAGCATTCTCCAATATAATGAATCAAGTGCAAATAACTTTACTTGGGAGGTAATAGAAAAGTCTTTTTTTTTTTTTTTTTTTTTTTGGTCTTTTTTTGGACAGTTCTCCTGTACCCGGCTGGTCCTGGAACTTCGCTTTTGTAGACCAGGCTTGGCCTGAACTCACAAAGATTCTGCCTTCCTCCAGCCTCCCAAGTTAGGATTAAAAGCGTGCACCACCATGCCCTGCGAAAAGTTCTTAATACCGAAAGAATCAGGGGAGAACAGCCAGATGAGGGTGCATTTTCAAGCCAGTTGCTACTTGAAGAAGAATCACTGTAGCTTCAATCCTGCTGGAGAAGCTAGTTTAAAAAAAAATGAAAACAAAACAAAACCAAAAAGAGCAGAGAAAGATGCAGAAACTTACAGCAGAATGCAAGATCTGTGATGGGTAGGGGTGGTGGGGGGGAAGGGAGGGGATATATGCCTAAACTGATTGGAATATGATGTATGAAGTACACAAGCATCAATAAAAATAAAGTAAAAAAAAAAAAAAGAAAGACACGTGAAGAAAAAAAAAAAAGAAAATAGGACAAACACATTGTAGACTTTCTCTCTTTGGACAGGAGGAGGAAGCTAGGGTGTTTAATACACACAGTGCCTTTTTTTTTTTTTTTTGACACTGGTACAGGCTATTCATTGTCATTAAGGGACTTCAGTATTAATTTTCCAGAATGTCTAATCTGCTTATAGGTAGGCATAGTGACTTGAATGACAAGAGTCAAAGACATGCAAGTGCTGGCAACTGGAAATCTGGGGTATGCAATAAGGGTGGTGAGGATAAGAGTTTATGGATAGGGAAATCCCAGCACTCAGGAAGCAGATGAATGAAGATCAGACCAAAATCATCATCTGTTGAAGCAGGGGATTTGTCAAAACTTATAGAGCAGCTTGGCCTACAGAACAAGTTATAGGTCTGCTAGTGCTTCATGGAGAGACCTTATCAAATCTAAATAAATAAAACAACTAAACTAAATTATAGACAGGGATTAGTAGCTTTAAGGTCCTTTCATATTTCTGTGTTCACAATTTCACGTCCTTAGTTTTACAAAGGTAGAGTTAGGAGGAGAATGAAATGAATTTCAGATTACCTTCAAATTCTGAAATTCTCCTTAATTTCTCTTTGGTGTCTCTGAGGAAGGACACAGAATACCACAGTCAATGCCTATTATCTTGCATCGATTGGTGGTAAGCTAGAAATACAGCATGGTGCCGCTAAACTTTAGTCTATCCTTTCCCCCCTTTGCAGGATTTATGAAAGTCAATGAGGCATTTTATTTTTATCATGTATTTTACTAAATTGTGCAAAATTTTATTTACCATTATAGGAGTAGGTTTTTCTCAGTTTCCCTATTGTATGCATTTTTCTCTGTGGGTCCAGAGAGAATAGCATAATTCAGAAGGCTAAAGCAGTTTAGGGTAATTTTTCATCTTGTTCAACACAATAAAGTTCTAAGAAAGCTGTTCAAGGGAGTCTGCCACTGGAGTCATAATGGGGTTATATTTCCTCTTGTTCTCATGAGGAAATTATGTCATTATATTATACTTTGGGAGCTCAGATTTTGTTAAGTAAAGCATATTGAAATGGACATTAGAAGCAACCTAGGTTAGCACCTTACTGCAGGGCCTGGCTGGTTCACAAAAGAAGCAGTGTAATTCTTTCTGAATAGATTCAGGTTGGTTATTCTCTGTTCAGATTCCTCTAGAATTTGTCACTTAGAATGAAATCCAAACTCCTGTTGTCCTTGGGCTGTGCCTGATGGACCCCCCCCACACACACACCCATTGCTATCTGTACCATTATCACAACATCACGCCTATTATTCCAGTGGAACATATGTGCTACTGTGTCAGAATTTTAACAAACCCTGTATCCTGAGCAATCCTCTGTCTGATATGTTGGCCTGTACCTCCATTCAGGTTTCACATAAATGCTTATTTCTCTTGCCCAGAAGTGCCTGATCCCTTTAGGGACCTAAAAATCAGCCCACAAACCCCCTTTTCTATTCCTCCTTTCTTGGATTTTCATGTCTCTTAGTAATACTTGCCCTTATATTCAGAATTTATGTATTGAGACTGATTACTGTTTTTTTTTTTTTTTTTTTTTGACATTGTGTCTGTGTCGCCCATGCTACACAAGGAAGAGAGCCAGCTAATTTTTAATACACAATTATACATTTTACTACTTAATGATTAGAAATAGATGAATTGATTAGGGCTTATGTTATATGCTGTTGGTTGAGTCTTAACAGAACCTAAAACCTTAAACCAAGATAAAGTTATAATTTCTAATTTCGATGTCAAGAGATTCTCCTTTTAACTGTTTATCTACTCTCAGTGGTAATATGGAATAATAATAGGCAGATGTGGGCCCAGAGAATACATGATTATGTATGGAATTTTTATATCTGCTTCTAGATAGATTCTTTGATCTTGAGTCATACTTGTACAGAGCAGTGATTTTGAGGTAGCATGTTCATGGGTTTGCTGTACTTAATCAGTTTTTTTGCCAAAAATACATGATTTCTACGTAGACTTTGTAGGAAACTTAATCATATTGGAAATATAATCTTTCACAGGTCCTGAGAATAAATGAAAGTAAATCTTATAGTCTAGAATCCTATTTTTAAGAGTTTAATAAACACATCAACCCCTCCCTCTCTATTTTTCTCTCTATATATCAATATAGATATAAATTGCCAGAATTTATTCTCTTTAATTGTTTACATTTTTGTCCTTGGACTTTAGAAATTTATGTTTTTTAAGATGCACTAAACAATATGCATTGAACATTCAGAACATGCAGAAACTCTGAATAAACATCTCAAGGTTTAGATGTTTATGCAGAGTTTCAGAAAGCAAATACTTTGAGTACTGGGGAAATTTATTTTCTCTTGTAACTATAGTTCTGCCATTGTAATGTGGCATGTCTGTGTTCAATTAAAACTTTTTGAAAAACAAGAAGCACACGGGATTTAGTAATTTTCCAGCCTCTTTTATATATAACTTTTACCTACATTTTTCTGGAAAAAATTATGTTTCTTGAGGGTGCAAACAACCATAGTAGAATGAGTGATATTTATCCCATACATTCTCTTTATACTGATTTAAACAGAATATAAATTATATAATAATTGATCCAATAGGAAGTTATGAATTTTAAATGGATGATGTCATCTCTGTAGTCCCGTGTGTTATCTTCCATATAAAAATAAACCAGAGGATATATGCCACTTTAATTTTAGATAGTAAAAACAAATCTTCCCCTTCCTTCCCTTCCTGATTAATTGGTTTGTGGTATTTTATTGTGTATGACTCGTCACATTTCACCTTCACTCTTAACAGGGGACTAACAGCTAACTAAGAACTAAGAGCCACATTTGCTCTCTGCTGTAGTAGTCTTCCTTAGCCTAGCCTTTTTTTTCTGGATCATTAGTTCACATTCCTTCATTAACATAATTCTTTTTAGAAAATCTGTGGGAAATATATATGCAGATATGATATGTAAGATCTAATAAAAAGGCTATGGCTTCCTGACAACAATGACTTTTGACTTTTTTTAAGAGGAAAGGTGTGGAGAGAGAGAGAGAGAGAGAGAGAGAGAGAGAGAGAGAGAGAGAAACAAAGTTTTCTGGTTAGAGTAATAGAAGCAAAGCAATCAAGATAGAGCTTTCTGACATATTGGGTCAAGTCAGAGGGTTATAAACAAAGGTACATCTGAAATAACAGATTGACCAGTTTCGAGATAAAAACAAATTTAGATTCTTCAATGTCTTAAGTAAATTATAAGGGGTTAGGTTTGCATTGAGGCCACTGTTGGTAGAAAAATCACTTAGTATATGTAGTTCTACTTCTCTTTATACTAATTCTATATGTTTCTAAGGTGAGAATCACTACTTTGTATGCCCATAAATTGCTACATTACACTAATCTTTATTAAAAGCTAATAGCAATTCAGGAATTATTAACAAGATAATTAGTGCTACTTTGTGAAAGTGTTTAAGCAAAAAATTGTTAATATTATAAAGGGTACATTTAGCACTAACAATGTTTTATGCTTATTTTATTAGAAAATAACTCATTCAAATGTATATTCATGTATTTATGCTGTTTTATTTCCTCTAAATAACATTTTATAATTTTGATTTGCTTTTCTTTCAGTTGTTTTGCAGGTGTGCAGCCTGGTCCTTTACCCAATCAAGTTCATTGAAACTGTGAGCTTGAAAATTTACCATGAGTTTAATTGGGGTTATGGCCTGGCCTGGGGTGCAACTATATTTTCATTTGGGGGTGCCATTCTTTATTGCCTGAACCCTAAGAACTATGAAGACTACTACTAAAACCAAGTCTCAGAAAAGAAAAGAAAAAGAGAAAACAACCAACAAAAGAGTTCTGCCTACATCTTTTCTAACACTGTTTTCTAAAACACTTGTGGAGCATCAAAGAGCTTGCTCAGTTGATTTAACATCCTTTATCTTTTGGCTGTCAACATCATACCTAGCTTTTACATGCATTTTAGGGACCTGCACAAATTAAGAGAGATGATTAGACATAGGCAAATGCTGCAAACTTTCAATATGTTCATGCCATTTTTCTTGACAAGTGAAGGGTCTGTATGACATCTACCATTGTGAGAAGCTAGTTGGAATGAGAATTGCCTGAATTTCTTACTGCCTTCAGGGGAGCAGCTGACATAAGCAACACTTAAAATTTCCTTTTCTCTGACAAAGATTCCACTGTTCCAGCCCTTATCACCTGCTTATATCACATAGTGACTAGAGTGGCTATTTTTTTTTTTTTCTTGAGTGAGGTTTTGAAAACCAAACTGCCTTTGGGGCATCTAATGGGGATGGTGAATAAAACTGGCTAATGATACACATTCCACCTTCAGGAATACTCTTTAACGGGATGTTATATTTTGGCAATTAGCATCTCCTGGGAAGGAAGTAAAAATTTGCAGGCATTCTTTTCATTGCAGTTAGAAAATTGGGGCTCAGCCTCATTTAGGATGGGGGCAACTTGAGAGTATCCTTTTTTTTTTTTTACTCTTGGCTAACACATTTGAGAAGGTATCTTCTTTCCCTGAGGAAGCCAGAAAGAAATATGCATGAGTTGCTTTTGTACTCTTTGAATCATTTTTGAAACTTTGCAGCAAACAGTTGTGCATATGTAACAAGCTTATTTTTTTATAGAAGGTGCACCATTAGTATAAAAGTTAATAAGTTGTTCATTAATCTTCCACATACATGTACTGATCACACACACACACACATAATACTTGCTCTACTGAAGTGATTTGAACACTAACCTTGTGCACATTAAGAAATTTAGATTGGTATTCACACTTACTTCCCATACAGAAGTTCATATACCTTCAAGCTTTTGCTCTGTGTTCTCTACTGTATTGGTGGAAAGTGTTAATAGAATTGCCTCAGAAGAAAAATTAAAATGGTGTTCATGAGAAATTGAATGGTTCTTTTATAAGCACTGTGGTTCAAAAGAGAGTAGCGAGTAGGATAATCACTTTGTGTAAAATTCATTAAAATATAAGGCTGCTATTGTTGCAAGTATTTGAAATATCTTCATTTTAAAAAGTAATAATGATAGATTTATATAAATTTCTAAATGTCTCAGTAGAGGAGTGGAATTTATTTGCTTGTCACCTGGTCCTCTTAACTGCTGGGCTAACTGATTTGTGCACACAAGTATGATGAATTTATGTTAAGGGAATCATTCACTGACTGTTCCAAGGAAGAAAGTATCAACAATAAGGAATAAGTTTTCAATGAACTATATACTGCAAACTTGTATTAATTCTGTTTAATATACAAATCTGGATAGTTTAATTATGAAAATATTTTTATATAAAATATACAATTCTGATATGAAAGTTATAAAAGATTATTTTTGTTAACAAAGACACTAAATGAGTATGTTCTGGTTTGGCCCATTTTAAGATAGCAGCATTGGAAAAACTATTTCAACTATACTTATTTCCCAATATATTGTAAAATGCATAAGAGCAGGACCATGTCAGTAGTATTTAGTAATTTGCTTTACCTCCCAGAACAGAGTTCTGCTTTCAGCGGGTCCTAAGAATGGTTGCCAAAAACAATAGCCTTCCTCTACCCCAAAAGTATTTTAGTATTCAAATGCCAAAACCACTCAAAAATTTTCTATGGAATAATAAAGTAATTGTGGATACCTTATTATTTTAGTAATGATAGACAAATGCTTTTAAATCCATCCTGGAGACCAAACTTTATGAACATGTATGATTCTATAAAGAATCATAGAACCTGAATGGAAATTTTCCAGAAAGATATTAGTATTATTGAATAGTTTGAAGCAATGTCTTTAAAAAATTAAATCTGGGCAGACTCTCTTATAGTTCATTACATATTGTCAGAACAGTATGAGAAATGTAATATTTACATATGGATTTGAGCTATGAACCATGGTCTGTTGTGAGATGATCTCTGTTCTTGAACAATGGAAGATCAGTACTTTGGCTCTGGCATCAATACGGCCTGTTGGAGGATACAGTGTGCTATTTAGAACAATTTCTAGAATCCTATCGAGGTTTCATTTTCAGTCAGTATGATAATCTGAAAACTGACAGGATGCGTTATAGATTCAGGCACATATATTTGTAGTTTACTGAAAAGTAGGTTTCTTCTATAACTTTCTCCATTCCTTGTAATGAGCACTGTGCTATATTTTTGCCATCACGAATATGTGTCGGTTTTTCACTACTAACAGTGCTTAGTACAACAGGAAAAATGTTGTTTCTTGTACAAAATAGTACTGTGTCTATCTGAATAAATATAAGTGAAAATTTCAGCTATAATAACATGATGTTTTGCAGCTTTAGGATTGTTTGGTGTTTTCTTAAGGAAAGTTGTCAATCATGAATCCATTGTTTATCTTAGAGAGAGAATACACACAAACGCACACACAGACACACAAAAATCATAAAAGTACTAAGCAGGGCTAGTTATTCAGATTTCTTGCACAAGTGTTTAGCTTTTTGTAAGGTCAAATGTAAATTTAAAGACGTAAATATAGAGAGACCTATGTGTTTAAAATATAAATGATATATATGGATTAGCATGTACCTGTATATTATTACACATGCAATGAACTGACTGGTAAGTGATGTCTAATTGTATGGCTAGCAATGTAATTTATTCAGACTGTATTTTTGTACAGAACAGCGCACACTAACCTATGCCTCTGTGTCCTCTTTAATGCCTAAAACTGTGCCTAGAAATTTCATCTGTCTTAAAAAAATAAAATGTACTTCATGCTGTTTGTGCTATTAGTTCTTCTGATATTCTGTATTTGTTATTTTTAAATTTATGACACATTTACTACTTAAATATGAATTTGTGGTATCCTGGTTACTTATATTTTTCTTAGCAGTCATCTGAAGAAACCTGATTGTCAATGAAGTGATTTTTGAGTTTGCAGTTTCATAATGAGTTCTTCATTTCATGATTTTTTTGTAGTTGACATGAAGTTATCTCTGTGGAAAAATTAAAAATAAAGTGATTTCACTCATAAGCATTCACTTTGTGTCTTCTCTTTTGTGTAAACAGTCTAGAAAAAATTTCTAAATTGCTTAGCTTCAGTTCACTTTCTTCTTTAAAATATGCAGAAAATATGACACATTTATTTTGTTTTTGCTTAAAAATTATCAAGGTGTATTGTACAAAGCAAAGGATTTGACAATGACATGTTTGTTCAGGTACATCATGTACTTGGGCTGTATCTTTCCATTTCTCTCTCCCATCTCTCATCCATCCTGCTACCTTTTCCCAAATAATCCCCTTTCTAATGTTTCTCTGTCTTTCTCTTGTCCCTCTCTGTATACGTGCATATGTGTGTTTATGAATTTTTTACTGTTACAAATGGAACCAGGGATCCCTACAATTTCTAGGCAAGTACTCTACCACAAGCTATATACTCAGCCTCTAAAATACAGTTTTTTTTCTTATTTGAACTTCTCCCCTAAAGTCTTCCTTACCTTCTTCTGCATGTGAGTTATATGAAGAATCATTGGTAAAAGCAAAGAATACTGTCCTTCTTTGGTAAAGCTACTTGCTTTCAGATACCAACAATAAGTACAGTGTAGACCATTGCACTTTCTACCCTATAGTCAGACAAAGAGAATCAGGAGTTTGCTATAGTTTCATTTTTGTGTTTCCTTCAATGTTTGTAAATAATGTTAAAGCAGACTTGATGCTTTCCCTCTATTATAGTGGCACTCTCACCCAAGATTTACTGTGTATGACAGAATTAATGAAATCCAAATGGGTTGTGTTGTGTTTGGTGTGCAGATTAGAATGACGAAGACGTATGGAATACACAAAAATTAAAAAAAAATATGTATCAAAGAAAAATCAGACATACCCACTATTTTATAAGTATACATGCACTTCATATAACTTCCTAAAAGTATAGAAATCTACCACTGACCTTTTGTGTCTATTAATAATATACATGGAAAGCAATTCAATTTAGACATTCAATGGAATTCTCTTATGTGCATGCCAGAAAATTTGCCCATAGATATACGTTGAATCATGCAATTGAGAGAACTTTTTTTAAGTATCAATTTGAATACAGATGTTTTTGCCACAAAGACATTTTCAAGTCTCAGGAATCATCCACTTTTGATGTGTTCAGTTTTTATTACTAAGAGATATATAAGGCAAATGTAGGCCTCTGATAGCAACCCCAAATTTACATGTTTAGTAAATTCTAACATTTTCTCAGTTTTTCTATCTGAATTACTTTCCAGTGACCCAAAGTTATACTTTGATGATGGAATGGCATCACTCATTTACTGTATTATATTTTTCAGTATATACTCACCGATTTCATAGAGAAATCTCCTGAGAATTCCACCTTTGCAAGTGTCTTGCTTGGTAATTATGCATGACCTACTTTCTCAGAATTTGCAGATGTGGAAACAGCTTCATAGGATGTTACAATGAAAGATTTTTAATTTCATAGGTTTCATTGTAAACACAAAAGAAGAAACCAATTTCGATTTGCTTTTACATAATTGCCATGTAGCTTGTGAGCAATGGCTTTATCAAGTCAAGCCTGTGCTGTATTAAAATGTTCCATTTTGATAGTTTCAGTCATTTTTCTTAGAAAGTATATTGATGACAGAACTTTTGTGTATGCTGTAGCCAATGTCCCTGAATACATAAATTATCAAATTTTCACATTAGAACTTTTTTGTTAACAGGGTTTTAGAAGTGCAGTGTTTAATGAGATAAGATTAAAAATGTAAATAAACATTAGAATAAAGTGCTTAGGAGTATTATCACAGGTATCCTAATTTATTTGAATGGTATAAATTCTATGTAAAGTTTGGGACATGGTATTATAGTAACCTAATCTCTACAATCAGCCTAAATAAGAAAATTCCAGACAGGCATGGTCTTGCACTCCTTTAATCCCAGAACTTGTAAGGCAAGTGCTGAAGGCCAGCCTGATCTACATGCCAAGTTCCAGGCTATCTGGAGCTACAGGGAGAGTCTGTCTCAGTAGAAAAGAACTGAAAGTTCCCAAAACTATTCTGATAAATTTCTACTGAAAGCAAGATTGGATGTTGTTTGGGAAGTCCTCACGTTTCTAATTATGAATGAACTTTACCCTAGATACACACACGCGCATGCGTGCACACACACGCACACACACACACACATGCGCGCACACACACACACACACGGGGTGGGGGGAGAGGGAGATGGGGGTAGAGAAATGAGAGAGAGGGAGGGAGAGAGAGAGAGAGAGAGAGAGAGGAGAGAGAGAGAGACCCTTATTTTCATCAGCCCCATGTAGGTGACTCACATTTGTATGCCAGAAATAGATACAGTGTTACCAAAGTTTAGCTAAGGGAATAGGAGCTGAACTGTCCAAGTGGATAGGAAAATATGTGGTGTTTCTAAGCCAAGATTAACAAAACACAAAGAATGGTGTTCTTTGTGAAACTGAAGCTGTGTTGAGTGGTTCACCAGAGAAACTCAGTTTTGGCAGGCAATTATTTCCAAGTTGAATGGCTTCATAGAAATAATGACTAAAATAATGTTGGAACAAGGACTGGAAAATCATGCATCAAACCAGAGGAAATCTGAAATACTTTATTCCGCATGTGCTGGGGATTAGGATGCGTCTGTAGGTGATACTGGGTCATCTTACACTATTAATTATCTTAAATAGACACAAACAGGCATAGAGGTCAACGTAAAACATTGTATGAATAAGGTGATGATGCTGAAGCCTGCTGCTCAGTTTGAATTTATCATCATAAATGTAGAGCAATATTTATCAATGATTCATAGAATATATTAATTTTAAGTAAAATATAGCTAACAAGAAAGACTTCAAAAAATTGTTTTAATCCTTAGAAAGAGACATTCCTCAAGATTATTATGAATGAGAAGTTAAATTGTTAAGGGATAAATGAACTAGAAACACTATCTGATTGATTTAGATATTATGTATTAACTACAAAAGCAGATGATGCTGTAATGATTGTCAGCGTCCTATGCAAGCTTCTGTATTACCAAAGCATTTTTGTTATGTCCCATTTGTTCATATCCCTGTTTTGGGGTAATGTGACAACTTGTAACAGAAAACACAGGCTTTCCAATTATGAAGCTTTAGGTGCTGCTTCCTCTTAAATGCTATGGTTGTGTTGTTTATTTGAGGCATGAACTATATCCAAAAAGCAAAACAAGTTGTAATACAAGTTTAGCACATGATCTTGGATAACATACTCCTTATTTGACTCCAGACTGTAATGTTTTTTACCACAAGAACATATTAGGCATAAGTCTGAGGAAATCCATATGAAGACAAAGTTTCATATGTGTGTCCAGTTACATTCTCAGACCTTGTTTTATTATATTTTATTGAATTTATGTATATTTCATACATGATGTCTTAATTAGCTTTACACTGTCTTCCACACTGGCACACTCCTATAGTCCTAACACACCGTTTCACGCACTCTGTCATTGAACTTAGGGCCTATTGAGTCAAATTAGTGTCCCCAAAAGCCCCTGAGATAAGTTCATCCACCGAAATCTAGTCAAGCTAGAGTCCCTCCTTTATAAAGATCAACTGTTCCCCACCCAGCAGTAATCAGCTTCCAATAGTTCTTTGGCTAAGATTGGGGACTGCTGCCCATTTCCATAGCTCTGTGCTGGGTTTTGTCTGTGTGGGTTTGCACAAGTCTTGTACATGTTGACACCATTGCTGTAGGTTCATATGAGCAAGGTGCGAGGAACCTGTAAAACTCAATTTTGATATATATGGTCATGCATTTCCTCCCTGGTTCTTACAATATTTCTACTT
Source organism: Rhizomys pruinosus (assembly GCA_009823505.1). Lineage (NCBI taxonomy): Eukaryota > Metazoa > Chordata > Mammalia > Rodentia > Spalacidae > Rhizomys > Rhizomys pruinosus. The sequence goes on from VZQC01014071.1 coordinate 299,016, forward strand.
CCTCTTCTGCAATGGTCCCTGAGCCCAGGGTTTGTGTAGTTATTTAAGATAGGATACCTGTCCAAGTACCTATACTCTACAGACTCTTATTCTCTAAGCATTGGAAATCTGTGTCTTTTTCTGTTCATTGATCTCTGTTGCTTGATGGAGCTTCATTGACGAGAGTTGAGAGATGCATTAGTATTCTCTCTACCCCTTGTTGTACTATATTCCATGATCCTTAGGTATAAAGATTATATTGTAGATGTATCACCAAGGATTTGGCATTTCAGAATCTCTTTGTGTGACCAGTTGTGAAACTCTGTATTAGACACCATCTGTTGTTAGAGAAGCTTTTCTTGGTGTGAGGTGCCAGGCATACTTGTCTGTAAGCATAATGGTCTATATTTAGGACATAGTAAGAAGTTACATTTGTCTAGGGATTTGACATCCTTGGGGTTGTCTCCAAGATCTATGACCTCTCCAGCCATGTGCATTTGGGTATGTTTACAGTACCACACAGGAGTTCTGTCTCATCTAGTGAGCTTTAAATACAATTAGGTAGCTGTTGATTACCCTCATATAAAAGTGACACTAATGTCCCAGTGTAATTTGGTGTGCTGGTTGTTGCTGTGATTATTAGGCCTTAAAGCTGGGATTAGCCCATTGATTACATAATGTTCCCCAAGAGTTTGAGAGCTAGCCTTCATGGAGTTGGCTTCCAGGTCAGTTCAAGCTCCATTGCTCCAAATCCTATATGCAAAGCATGGCGCTTTTTCATCATTAGACACTTCCCTTCATGTACTGAAAGTCCATGAAAGCCTTTTTAATTTCGAGAGTCTCTTGGACTATCCTGGCCAACTCAAAAGGAGGTTAGACAGGTATTACCAAGGGGAAAATAGGTAAAATGGGGGTATTTAAATAGGAGGGGAAGAAGGAGGGTTATACAAGGATCTATGAGGGTAAACGGGAAGAAGGAGCTCAAGTGGGGAAAATTAGGGTAAGTCAAGTAGGGAAGAAAGCAAGGTAGGAGAGAGAGAGAGAGAGAGAGAGAGAGAGAGAGAGAGAGAGAGAGAGACAGAGACAGAGAGAAGAGAAAAGGAGAGATAAATAAGGCTTAGATAATATGGAAAACCCAGAGAAAACATTACTTTAAAAAAACCTACTGAAAAATTACACATGTAATAGCTCTATATGAGTCCACATGTATAGTTGAAGGCTACATAGAAAGAAACAATGCTAAAGTTTGGTATTTTCAAATATTTCATAATGATGAAGAATTTTGGAAAATCTAGTGCTCAGAGTATACTGTACAAACTATTTTGGTGCATATCCTTTTGAACAGCTTTCATAATAAGGGATTCATTTGGTTACTTTCCCACATTTGTCACGCTAACATGGGATATATATATATATAATATATATATATAATATATATATATAAAATATATATAATCAATAACTCCGGAAAAGCCAATGATGAAATTAGAAACATTTTGCATTTCAACTTTGGAAATTGTAAGTATGGATTCATGCAATAACAATACTGCCCAGTGATTAATGGCATCTTCACCAGCATTCTCTACCAAATGAGCACATCCAACATTTATGAATTCAAAACCCAACACTCGTTATCTTACTATGTTTGTATTGACTCTGTCTTTTTATGGAGAAAACACATTAATAAACCTTTCTAAAAGTAGCCTCATTTTGATTAATAGTGACAAATGGCTATGCAATTGTTTGAGAAATCCATTTAGAAACTGGAAATTTAAAAAAGTATTTCAATTTATAATAGCATATGAAGTTGAAGTCAAAGTAAACTTTGAGGAAAATAATCTACAAGGAAAGGACTATGCACACCTTGCTTCTAAGTGTGTGTAGTTAACCTGCATGCTCTAGAGCACTTGGAGGTATGACAGAATACAAATAAATCCAAAGAGTTGCTGTAATTAATTGGTTTTGGGCTCCACCCAAAATAATTTATTTGTGAACAATAAACTTGGCTGGCAGCCATATTTGCACCACATAGTGCGGTACCCTGTTCAGAGATGATTAGAATAGTGATGCTCCCTGCCTCAAGCTATGTCTGTCTTTCACTTGCCAATTGATTCGGAATTGGTGTCTGCTTGTAATTTGTAATAAAAAGAAAAGACTATGTGGTTTGTAGTTGAGTAAACAGAGGGGCAAGGCAAAATAATCTGTAGTAAAATGAATAAAAATAGAGAAGGTTAGTGAAGAAACCACGCAGAGATCCAGAAAGAAAGAAAAAACAAAGAAAAGAGGAGAGAGAAGAGAGAAGAGAGAGAGATGAGAGAGAGAAAAGAAGAAAGAAAGAAGAAAGAAAGAAAGAAAGAAAGAAAGAAAGGAAGGAAGGAAGGAAGGAAGGAAGGAAGAAAGAAAGAAAGAAAGAAAGAAAGAAAGAAAGAAAGAAAGAAAGAAAGAAAGAAAGAAAGAAAGAAAGAAAGAAAGAGGGGTTACACTTCATTCCTGGCAAAGTCAGGCTATCTTGTCCCAGAGAAAAACTCATATGTCTTGCCAATAATTTTCCCACTTTGATTAGGGCACCTAACCCTAGTTTGGGCACAGGATAACTTTGACAAAGAAGCTCTTCATACAGGGTTCAATATTCAGGTTGTACTAGCATTCCCAAAAGGAATGACAAATAAGATGAAGGTTTCTTGACATAGTTCACATCCAATATTAGGGTATGCAGCACTCTGTAGTCAGCAGCCAAATTTGCTCCCAGTTTTCTCATTCACATCTAGCTAATTGAATATACTGTTGTATTAACCTTCCCTTCTGCATCTGTGTTTTCCAAAAGATGGAAATCATGTGCCAAATAGGAAAGGTCTATAATTATCAGATAGTGGGAAAGTCATCCTATAGTCTGAAATCAATCAAGACACTTCTCCTCTGTCATAACTCTAGAATACATTGGTATTTTCCTATTGCCCATAAGATAGCATCATTTATATGCCTTCTCCTAAGAATGACACTCCCTCTGGCTTTTTCCTTGTGCTTATAGATTCTCTTGAAGATCAATATCTCACATATAAACACGATCAGCTGAGGCTTCTGTTATCTTCACTTTAGGCTCAGGTGACTTGAGTGCAAATAGAATCAAATGTGGGAGCAGATTCATAATCTATTGTGAAAGATCATATTCATCTTACTATCTTTGAGACTGGAACTGCAAAGTTACTTTAACAAGTCAAACGAACAGTGGAAATTATTCTTGGATTTTCCTGTATCTAACAAAATGACTCCACACATAAAAAAAGAAGAAAAAGACATAAAAAAAAAAAAACATTCACAAGAACAAAAAATCCTAACCCACCAAAAAACACTAATCTTTGGGTCATTTGTATTCTCAACTCAGCTGGGGCTTACATTACACATAGAATGTAAACATCCCCATATTTGCTTGTGTGTTGTATATCTCTAAAGGCAAATCTATTTTTTAATTTTTTAATTTTTATTTTTTTATATGTGTATGAATGTACTGTCTGCATGTAGGTCTGTGCACCCGTGTCATGCAATGCTGCGGAAGTCAGAAGAGGGTCTTGGATTCCCCTGGAACTGGAGTTCCCCTGGAATTGGAGTTACAGACGGTTCTTAGCTGCCATGTGGGTGCTGGGGATCGAACCCGGGTCCTCTGCAAGAGCAGTTGGTGCTCTTAACCGTTAGGCTATCTCTTCAGCCCAAGGCAAATCTATTTTAAAAAGAAAACTTCATATTTCTAAATCCAGAAGTATATTTGTTTCAATCTCAAATGCACCTATGGCATAAATGCCTTTAAAGAAAGGGACCATTCATTCTTTCAATAATTTAAAAGTAAGTGCTTAAATCACGTGTTAGGAAAATTTAGTCAGCTCTTTTAAAAACAATAGTCAAATTATCTGTCATCTCCACCTCTTTCATTCCAAGACTAATAAAAACATCAACTTTAAGAGATATGTCCTTCCTATTTAATTCTTAAAAGTAAGTTCTATTGACTGATGTAAATTTCAGAGTCAATAGACGTGTTTTTCATTTTTACATGCTTATTAATTTATCTTTTTTAGTGTAGTCTATGTGTCTGTTTCAATGTGTAGAAATGTTCAATTCTACCTTGGGTCAAAAGACTCAAAGAATTGGGTGTTGGAGCAATTACCCTTATTTTTCTTTAAAAATTAATTTATATTTTAATTGATTTTTGTACATTTCATACAATAAATCTTAATCATATTTAGACCGCTTCCCACACCCACCATCCCCATAGTCTTCCCTGAAACCAGATTTCATACATTCTGTCATATATGTTAAGGCATATTGAGTCAAGCTTTTCTACCCAGATATCCCTCAGTGGAAGTTCATCCATCAGAGTTTAGTCAGCCTATCTAGAGTGACTTCCTTATAGATCAACTCTCCCTCACCAAGCAGTAGTCATTGGCTAATATTTACTTGGCTAAGTTGGGGCCTGCTGCTCATTTTCCCAGTTCCATGCTAGCTTTTTGTCTGATGGAGTCTTCATGGGATTTGTGCATGCAGTCACCACTACTGCAAGTTCATATGCACAGGTTCCCAGAGGCCTGGGAGACTGTTTCCTTATGTTCACTCACCAACCCTGGCTCTTAGAATCTTTCTGCCCCTTTCTTCCACAATGGTTCCTGAACCATGGGTGAGTGAGGATTAATATAGGAGTCCTACTGAGGAACATGCAACCTGCCATCTCTTATTATCTAAAACTTGGCCAGTTATGCACTTCTGTGTGCATTGCATGCTGTTGCACAAGAAGTTTAAATGATGAGTGTTGAGGGATACATTAGTATTCTCTCTTCCCCCTCTTCTGCTATGTTGGATGGGCCATAGGTATAAAGATTCCACTGTAGATGTGTCACTTAGGGCTGGACACCTCTCAGAGACTTATTCTCAGTGTGTACCATTCAGTTAAAGTTCCAGTTTCTCTACTTTGAGTCAAGCCTCTGATTTTCCCATGACCCATTCTGTTGGTGAGATTTTCCATGGAACTTTTTTTTGAATCATTGAAATATGCATTTCCATTGTTTCAATTGGCTCTTCAATATTTCCGTCTCTTCATTGAATTGCATTTTGTGATATGGCATGATATTTTCTTTAATTTTAATTTTACTGAATTTTTGCAATTTTCATATAATATAGTTTATGGCATTTAGAGCCCCTCCCCTATTTGTACCTCCCTCTACTGACTCCCAGTCAATTTAATGCACTTTCACATATATAATATGGCCTATATAGTACAATTTGTGTCCCCAAATGTTCTTTTGTATGGGTTAATCCACTGGGCCCACCATGAGTCTCATCCTTGTAAGATACTGCCTCTCCCATCCTAGTAGTCATCAATTGCCAACGGTTGCTTAGATTGGGTTGCAAATGCTTACCCATGATTCTGGTCACAACAGATGGCCTTAAGATAATGTTAATCATCATCAGAAATGTTGGATGGTACAGTGTGCCATCGTTGCTTTTTTTTCCTGTATAGTATTTTCTTGTAAAGAAGCCACATATATTCAGAATATAAAGCAAAAGAATGTTTCTGAAAATTGATTTCTGAAAGAAGTTTCCTTCAAGAATTAATTAATCAGAGATTTTAATGTCATGATGGGCTATCCTCTAAATTATTTCCAATTTCGGTTGATATTGCTACTGATTTCATTCTCTCATTTAGTTAAATTTCTGAGGCCTTCAAGATATCCTTGAACATATTTACACATTTTCCTGTGGCTGATCAGCAAACTCATATTTGTTTTGCAAATACCAGGTAATTGTCACATTTTTCTGGGCAAGAAAAACCACATGCTTTGTTATTTTCCATCATTATTTGGATGTAACAATTCAGAGCAACATAATTTTTGCATTCCCAAGTCCTTCATCAGTAAAATGACATAAGATTACCCATAGCAAAATTAGCACAAGCCATTTAGGAGTGCTGTATTTTGCACACTATATTTAAATGTTGCATGAATAAAATTGTGGGCTTAAAAATACATCTGGTCAAGACTTGCTGCCTTGTTCTAAGTCATTAAATGCAAACGCATGCATACTGACATCACTCATCACTCAGTAAAATAGCTCTAATGATAATTCTCCCTTTCCCAAGGAGTGCCCCATGCCACCCTCTATTTATGGAATAGTAGCTGGCACCCAACTTCATTCTCACATTGTACATTTAAAAGAGCAATTTCCATTTTGAAATATTGCTGAAAGGAAATAAGTCATCTTTTGTCACAGTAAGGAAAGGTCAGCATGTCAGTAATCCTCCATTCACTTACTGACCGAAATATCCTCTTTCCTTCCAGAGCAGACCAGAAAAAAGTGATTTATTTGAGATTGACATTAGTACATAAAATGTCCAATGCACCTAGCTATGCCTGGAAAATCTCTTACATGGTCCAGAGGCTTCTTTTGTTATTTGTTTACTCCATGAATTGAATCTGTTGGAACAAGCATTGCAGATAGACTTTTCACTTCCCACCAAATATTTTTCCATAATTCCAAATTCTGCCAAGGCCAAAATGTTTTAATAATGAAGACCAACCCACAGGCTGTTCTTACTCATGTCAGGCACACACACACACACACACACACACACACACACACACAGATGTACCAACATTTTTGTTCTTATTAGGGTTTTTCACATATTAAGGATTTTAGTTTGCAAACTAATCAGCAAGTTTTATTGCATCTCTAATATGATAAAAAAAACTGTATCCAAGATAATATAATGTTGCCACAATTAGAATCTGAGACTTCATGGTTCTAGCAATCCTATTTGGGAACACAGCATGTAAATAATAATAGTAGTAATAATAATAATAATAATGCCTATTTTACTAATATTATTGAGTATTGAATTATGAAGCAAGGATTTTGCAAAGAAATGTGTAGTTAAATAAAATAACATATACCAGAATCCATATGGGTTTCCCTATCCAGTTGTAAACTGAAATTTTCTTTTGAGAAAAAAAGTAAATGTGATTTTACTATGTTTTATTTATTAAGATACAAATAGCTATTAATTTTTTGTACCAATAGGAAGGAGAAGATCCAAATAAAGATTCATAGAGGGGTGAGGTGATGATAAATGTTGATTGTTAACTTAATTGGATTATTAAATGCCTAGGGGGCTAGTTAAACACACCTCTGTCTATGACTCTGAGGGTGTTGCCATGGGCAATTTGATCCTGAAGGCTCTGAACTAATCAGTGGATTAATCCATTTGTGGACTCATAATATTATGGTATTAGTGAGAAAAGGTGAAGGTTCAGCCTTTTGTAGAAACCATGTCACTAGAGGCATGACTTTGGGACCATTTATTGTCCTGGTCCTTCCCTGCAATACCTCCTAATTATTCTTGCCTCTCTTTCCTGAGGGAAGCAACTCCCCACTAAGAAATATTCCCTGTGCCAATGTTCTGACCAAGTGACCATGGAAAGAACCCTCTGAATCCATGAGACAAAATAAACCTTCCAATTTTAAACTTGTACTTGTAAGGTATTTGTCATAGGTGACAGGGATACTAAAAGATACAGACTCAGAGTTACCATGTAGAAATGAATAGTCATGCAAACTTACTGTATCAGCCTTGGAACTGGGTGGAGAATTTGTATAAATTTTCAGTACTCAACCAAGTTTAAGGCTTGAATCCATACTAACAGTATGGTCTAAAATGTCTAAAGCAAAGATAATTTTATTTTTTAGTGATCTTGAGGGTGGGTAGACAAAGAGCTAGATATGGTGCAACCAAATAAAACTAGCTATGTTTTGGTACCTGTCCCTTCTGGACAGGCAGAGGGTTAGATATGATACACCCAAAAAAAGCCATAGTTTTATCTTGGTAGCTGTGATCATTAGAAAAGTCCTTTGTTGTTATACATCCTTAAAGATGCAGTTAGGTCCCTTCTGCTATATGAGAAACTAAGATGTAAAGAAGAATCTTTCCTAGATGCCACACATGCGTCATAATATACCTGCAAACTTCAGAGTCCCCAGATACTTTATAATACCACTAACATTATGATTTTGATGTTTATTATAGGGTTTTGGGAGACCATTGGAAGAAATACCCTAAAAGGGGATCTAATCCCCCATAATTTGAGAGGGGAGTAAAGGTTTAATTTTCCTCCATGAATATGCTACCCCTATCATAAATATTCATAAAAAGTCTTCTAAAATGTCTCATTACAGAACCAATGTGCTTCTGTTTCCCTCTGCCTACTTTTGGGTCCTCTAATCTTTTTCTATTTTCTTCCTTTGTTTTTCTATGCTTTGTTTGGCTAAATAAACTTGCTTAAACTGTCTTTAACTATTTGGTGAATTCTTTCCTTTAGGAATTCAAGAACAGAGGAAACATTTCACCAGATATCAGGTGGGTAGTGCCTGAATTTGAAGAGCAAAATGCATCAAAATTTCTCTCTGAAACACTTTGACCTCTTACAGAGATTAAAGATAGTATTCATTATAAGATTCACTCTTATTCATTCATCACTCCTGTTTAAAATTAAATATATAGTTTAATTGTAATTTAATTAAAATTTAATTTTGAACATAATTTAATTTTAATAAAAATTTAAAATTTAATTAAATTATGTTTAAAATTAAACATATAGTTCCAAAGTATATCACCAACCTAGCAATTCAGGGTAATAGGTCAGTCAGTCACCACATAGTGGTGACAAATGCCCAGATTTCATGTAGTCTATTTGATTTAAAAATATTTTATTATTTTTATTTTATGTGCATGAGTTTATTATCTCCATGTATGTAAGTGGACCTGTGTCATGAAAAACCCAGGGAGGTCAGAAGAGGGTATCAGGTTCCATGTATCTTGAGTTAGGGACAATTTTCATCTGCCATGTGGTTGCTAGGAACCAAACTTGGATCCTCTGCAAGTGCAGCCAGTGCTCTTAACAAAATGAACCATCTCCCTGCTTCTCCAAATATGGAGGTTAGGTGAAATCTTGTGGGATATGGTTCTCTCTTTCCACAATATGGATCTCAGGGCTCAATTTCAGGACTGCAGGCTTGGTAGGAATCACCTTTACCCACTAAGCCATCTCAGTGTCTACAAAAAGTAATGTTGTTTTTTTTTCCAGAATTGAAGTATACCTACACCTAACAAATACCCAAAGAACTCTAGACTACTACAGAGATATATGTTGTATTAGTTACTTTTCTATTGCTGTGGTAGAGCACCATGACCAGAAGCAGCTAGGAAGAATGTTTATTTTTGTCTTATAGTTCCAGAGACATGAGTCCATCTTGGTATGGAGATATGGTAGCAGGCATGGTGGCAGGAGCAGGAGGCTGATTGCTCACATTTTTATTTGAAAACAGGAAGCTCTGCACTTAAATACATACAGACCATCCACTCACACACATAAAATAATGAATAAAATATTAAAAACAAAAATGAAACTATGAAATTTGAACGTAAATGTTTAGAACTGGAAAAACATATATTGAATGAATTAACAGAGACAAAAAGACAAAGGTTGTGTGGTCTTTCTCATAGGGTGATCTTAACTTCAAATGTTTAAATGTATTTGTTTAACTTGGAATCCTTGTAGAATTAAGGAGACTAGAAAGAGACCATTTGGGATGAGGAGAAAGTACTTAAAGGAGGGGGATAAAAGGACACAGTGGTATGAAAGGAGAAAGGAGAGTAGTGGGGGAGGTTTAAATGGGGATGAGAATTGGATGGGATGGTAAGGCAGAGGAGGGGATGCCAGAAGCCATACCCTAACACATGAAAAGCTCAGTGCTAGGCATTGGATGCTTTCTTTTGAGTTGTTGGTTAGGGAAAACTCAGCGACCCCCCCCCTACAGTACAGGGTATTGCTGTTGTTCTTGGTTGCCCACCAGAAAGTGATCTTAAGACTATTTTTAAAGACACCACACACGGTGGTTACAGGAGAGGGATAAATCAAGCTGGTACTGAACAAGAAGCTTCCTCTAGTGATTAGACTTCATAATGTCAAAAGGTTTTATACAGGTTCCTGGGGGAGAAATTCTTGCCAGCCTATGAGCCCTGGGAGCTACAATAACAACTGCCCTAGCAATATATGTCCATTGGTGCAATAATGAGATGAATTGTCGGAAAACCCCGACGATTTTCTGATTGCATTTAGGGCAGGAACTACAGAAGGGAACTCATATCTTTTACTGCAAACCTGGACAAGAACCCTGGTCAAACACCCTAAGAGAGGACCTACAGTGGTAACTTGCTAAATGAACATAGCACCAAGGTGCCTTCTAAATAATTATTTTTGTGCCCTTTTATCTCTCATCAGAGGTACTTCCCATTGTAGTGGGTAGCTGTTTACCCAGAAACTCACAACTAGCTGTAGTGCATAATATCAGTGATCTGAAGAGCTCTGCCCCAAATGGAACATATCCAGTCACCTCCCCTCTCCTTCCAAGGAACAACAAGCAACAAAATGGAAAAGGGGCCAAAAAATTTTAAGAGCCAAAGGTCAGGGAGGACTGTTGCAATATAGTGTCTTCTGTGCATGACAGGTTTGTTTTACACTCATGAATTTATAGCATCAGTGGCTGCCTGTATATGACCTGCAGAAACATCAAGCCATTAACAGTCTAGTATTGATGGTACAAGGGCTTGCAAGACCCTGCCTCTAGCTAGGAGCTAATGGGTGCTCAGGGAGGTGAATTTGTTTAATACTATGATGTGGTCTCTCTAAATGCTGTCCATTATCCAGTGGATGGTGCAACATCTATGGACATTTGGACAGCACTAACTGATCCCAGTGGTATGTCAAGAAAAATAAGAGGATATGAATTTGTGAAGTAGACATAGGAAGATCTGAGAGAAATTGGAGAGGGAAATAGATATGCCCAAAATACATTGCATGTATTTATATATATCAAATTCTCAAAGAAGAAAGTTAAATCAAGAAAATAAGTTATGAAATTAGAAGCATTATATTAGGGAAGAGGAGTTGGATAGAGGAGATAAGATTAGGAATCAGAAAAAGTAATGGAGTCAGGGTATGATAAAATATAAGCATGTATGAAAATGAAATCCACTATTCTATTATAATTATTATAAATTAAAGGAAAGTTGGCAGAATGTTATTGAATTATGAATATCAGAAAGATATTATCCAAATCTTACTTAGAAAGGTGAATTTTGTCCAAGTTATTCTTATGTAGGCCAACCCCCAATGGATAATAGTTACATAATTCAGTCAATTTTTAAAGTTATTAAGTGAATAAAATGTTTGAATGTTTTTTTTTCAAAGCTAAATGCCAGAGAATATAGCACTCCAAAGAAACTTATTTGCATGTTCACATTCCAGTTAAATCTTTTTATTTGAAGAAAGGCAGCAACAATTAGGTGATGATTATTAAATTCTTAAAACAAGCAAATGACTACAGTAACAATCAGCTAAATCAAATCCAGCATTTATGTGGTAAATATTTAAATAATTGCTGTACCATTTAAAGCAGTAGTTTCTTCTCTTATTTTGTAATTTTTGTAGGGGCAGGCACATTATGTTTTCTTCTCTTAATTGCACTATTTGTTTTCTTCTTTTTAGAAAACGGCAATTCCTGTATTTTATATTTAAGACAGGAATAATACACCATTAAACTCTCCAAGTCAAGTCCTGCTTTGTCATGCCCTGCTCACCTTAACTCCTATGTTCCAATTAAGATATGATTGTCATTACTCATTTCACTAGTACTGCTAATTGTTTCAAGAAAATAATAACCTTCACAGGTTTCAATACATGGCAAAATGAAAAATCAAATGGAATTAAAATAATTCATGCTCCTTCAAAATGTCCCATATAAATAATGTTATATCTCATGAACATACTGCCTATTAGCATTTGCAGACTTTTCATTTTATATTTTTATTGAACGTCATGGCAAAATCAGCTTCCGTTTTCACATCATTTATATATGCATACCCCCCTGAAGCTCAGGAATAAATGCACTGTTTCATTGAGATTCCCTGAGGTTATTTTGGTTTAATGCCTTGATGTGTGTTTCTCTTCATAAAATTAAGAAATATCTTGTTAATGCTTTCAGTTCCCCTTCAGGTTTTCTGTCTACATGATCTATGTTACAGATTACATTTACTGTAAGCTTAATCTATTTTTAATGATGCTTGCCAAGAAAATCATGGTTTTATTTTCCTGTTTACTAAGTAGTTGCTGAGCAAATAGTAGCAGTCTATCACTGACTCGGAAGGAAGGTGTCATGTTAAATTTTACCATTTATCAGTGTTCCCTATGTAACTGGCATATCAAAGGACTATACATTTTAAATCATATAGCATTTTCTTTGGATTTCTTTTTGTATGAAACAAAGAAAAATATATAGCTGGACATTTATAGCATCTCTGAAAAGTCGTTGCAGCTTCATAATAATGCCTTATATTTTTAGTGGTTTTTTTTTATGGTCTTTTTGAGACAGGGTCTCCCTGTAGGCCCGGCTGTCCTGGAGCTCACTATGTAGACCAGGCTGGCCTTAAACTCACAAAGATCTGCCTGGCTCTGCCTCCCAAGTGCTAGGATTAAAGCCATGTGCCACCATGCCTAGCTTTACTGTGTTTTAACATTGACAAAACACATGAGCAATAATCTCAATTCATCTTCTGAAGAACAAAGCTGTTTAGTGTATTGAGTAAAATACAGCCTCTGGAGGTAGACTCCTTCATTTCCAGTGCCTCATCTTTCATTTACAGTTTGGTAATATGACCCTGGGCAAATTAATTACTGTTTCTGTGGGTCTGTCTTCTTTGTCCAGTGGAGATGATAATATTGCTTACAGATGGTGTGAAGGAACAGAGATAATTGTTTTATATGATAGTTATTTATCATGTCTATAATATGGGAACCAAAATAAATACTCCCTAACTTATAGGTAGGAATTGGCTAAAAGTTAGCTATGTTTGACAAGTCTGGGAGTTTGTTGAATGTCTGCTGGTTTAACGTAGCCTAGAGTGGTTCAATTGCTGTCCTTGAATCTATTCTACATGTGTCTCATTCTCTGTCCCAGACATAGGTCTCATGTAGACATAGGTCCCATGGTAGGAGAAAGTCCTCATTGCATGATTTTACTTTAAGCCCCTGATCGCTCAAGCAGGCAAAGTAAATCAATTTATCAAGCCCAAACCTAAGGTATAAGGCAAATCTGATAGGAAAAACTAAAAATTTATATTGAAAAGCCCAGGTCTCTAGGCAGGACTCCTATATTATGCCTCATCGACCCATGAATCAGGGATCATTGAGGAAGTATGTAAGAGCCAGGAGAGGATGTGCAAGACCATATGGAAACAGAGCCTTAATGGCTCCTGGGAACTTGGTCATATGAACCTACACCAGTGGTGTCAGCCTGCATCCTGATTCTGACAAGCAGGCCCCAGTCTAAACCAAAGAGCAATTGGAAGTTGATTACTGCAGAGTGAGGGAGAGTTGGTATTCTTTAATGGAGAGACTAGATAGGATGTCTAGACCCCAGTGGATGAACTTGCAATGAGGGACATCCAGGGTATAAAAGATGGACTCAGTAGGCCTTAACATATATGACAGAATGCCTGAAGTACAGTGGGGAGGGCTACAGGGATGCAGAAGGAAAAGGGGACATAAAGATGATTAAGATATTTTGGATGGCGGTAAAAAAAGATGACATCACGAACTTTGCAGGTAAATGGATGGAACTCGAAGCCATTATGCTAAGTGAGGTAACACAGTCCTAGAAAAACAAATGGGGAATGTTTTCCCTCATTTGTGGATGCTAGCATGAAATCCCCCAGTTGAAAGGCAAGCTGAGCAACGTTTTTGTCATTTGTTTTTATCTGAAAGCAACTGTGTTGTTACAATGTGAATCTCTTATCAGGCCCTAGAATTAACTTTCCACTTATTTTCAGACATTGTAATTATCATATATGGGTGGAAGATATGTATTTATTTATTTATTTATTTATTTATTTATTTATTTTTAAATTTTTATTTATTTCTGTATGTGTATCAATGTACTGTCTGCATGCAGGTTTGTGCACCCGTGTCGTGCAATGCCGCGGAGGTCAGAAGAGGGTCTCGGATTCCCCTGGAACTGGAGTTCTCCTGGAATTGGAGTTTCAGACGGTTCTCGGCCGCCATGTGGGTGCTGGGGATCGAACCCGGGTCCTCTGCAAGAAATTTGTTAATTTCCTCCCAGCCTTGTGAGACCACCACTTAGGAACTGAAGCCTACTGGAGCTTGAACTCTGGCAGCTATGGCTTTGGATTTTTTCCCTAAGAATAAAGTCCATTTATTCAGACCATAGTGATAGGGCTGGAATGCTAGGGTGACACAGGCAGGACTCCCCAGCACGCAATTGTAGAGTCTGTTATAGAAGAGGATAGCGTCTTTGGCAGAAGGGCAGATCTGGGCCCACATCTCGGTCTCCTGCAGTCTCTACAGCCTCTGTGTCTCCACAAAGATGATGGGTGTAGACTCATGGGCCTCTAGGTCCCCCACTGTAACACACACACACAACACGTAATATTCACACAGTACACAACACAACAGCAACACGAACACAACTGAAAGAAATATTTTAGAGGCAAGAATGATAAGAATATAAGTGGTGAATTATGTATTGCTAGCAAACTGATTGTGAGCAATTAAGAATCTTACATCATTCATCTGTAATGTGGGGCATGTATTAAAAATAAAGTGTAGACTTCAATAGTGAATGAAAGGTGAAGCTTATATAATTAATGTAAACAGGCAGTGGTAATAACAACATGTTTATGGTTTGGTGTATGAATTTTCCCACAACCGCTATTACAAACATATGGCCCGCAGCCAGGTGGCGTTATTTTGTGAATATTGTGTACCTAGATGTACAAGACAAGGGACGGCGAAGCCTAGCCCTAAAGACACTAAATAAACACACTCCAAAACGTATTGAAAACCAATATCTTTTCTGAGAAGGGTCCACTATGTAGCCCAACCTTTGTGGGCCTTGATCTCACAGCTCTCTACATGCCTCTGCCTCCAGAATGAGAGGGACTAAAGGCAGGCCCAAGTCCATATGTCCTTAATGATAAGGAAACAGACGTTTAAGAAAGTATAGTTTGGATTCATGGCAGACAGGTTTTAAAATATATTTAAATTTGGTTATAGTTAAATAGAAATATAAGTCCAATAATTTTTGGACACTTGTTATGTAGTGGTAAGGTTGCAACCCTAGGAACCTTTTTAAGACAGGAAAGCATTCCTAACACTGGTGGGACATCCCCACAGTCGAAACTAGCTACTCCTCCCAATTGCAAATTCAGATTTTTAAAATAATTTCTTTTTCCTTCCTCCTGTCCTTCTTCCTTCCTTCCTTCCTGTCCTTCCTGCTCCTTCCTTCCTTCCTTTACTCCTTCTTCCTTTCCTTCCTTTATTCAAATTCATCTTTCTGGTTTAAGGAAAGGGAAACGAAATATTGTCTTAGAATTATTATACCCATAAAGCACAAATTCTCCAACCATACCCAACTGACCTAGTTTAGTGGAAAAGGCCACAAATGCTTAGGAAGCACCATTCTGGAGTTTGTGCTGCTGAAAGCCATTCACTGCCTTGGTATAATCTAATGCCATTCAAACACTCTAAATTCAGGTCAACTTTTCTAAACACTAGAGTACATCATTTCAGTGTGACCCTTCCATTTTTCTGTTTTATCTCCCTGACACATTCACTTTCCAGTATAATTTTAATACTTAAATTTTATCTTTTAAAAACCTTCCCAAGTATGTCTCCAGAAAAATTTTTATTGTTGTTGTTCTCTCCACTCTACTTTACTTCCCATGGGTTACGTAAATGGCCAAAATCAAATTTATTTTCATATCAAAACCAGCAAACCAGACCTCCTATTGGTATTACTGCTGTGACAAGCCAGAATTTCATCTTAGATTCTAATTTGATTCTTCTATAATTTGGATAAGGCAAATTATTACCTTTGCACAGCACAACTGGGTACCGCGCTTTGTTGGCTAGCAACCCAGAGAATGAATCAGTGGAGAGTGTTTACAGGAAAACAAATTACATGTTTAAGACTTGAAGGTTTTATTTCTTTTTAATGGAAAGAAAATCCCTTTAAAATGGAAAACGGTGGAAATTGACTAGAGGAAAAAAAAAAAAAAAGCCTTTTCATGGTAATTGTTTTTTTGTTTCTTCTCCTTAGATTCTTTCTGGCTATGCCTGGTTAAATTGTTGACCATGTATTAGCAAACACGTTTTGTTAATATGCTGTCCTCTGGGTCCTGTGGATTGCTTATTCTATCATTTCATAGCCTCTGAAATGCTTTGTCATAAGAAAACTTAGTGATTATTTAATTGATATATTTGTCTTTTATTGGATATGCTGCTGAATAGTAATGAGAAAAATACATTCTCCCAAATGAAATTCCCTAGTTAAAGTAGAAATGAGATTTCCATATCTCATTCATCAGGTGAATATCAGCTAAACAATTCTCCTTATGAATGAAAAATATTCTATCTAAGTCTCTTGGTGAAAAAATGAAAGTTTATTTTGTGATTCAATAAATTTGAAGTCAATCTACAAATTCAAATGAGGCAATAAAAATTTTAAACTAATTTTAATAACTATAAAATTGTTAGGCAGCCTTAAGGAATGGAATAGCATTAAATAAAGGGAATAAATCCCATTAAAAATCTGTTATGTGCTTTGTGTTACATAATAAGGTAACTCCTTTGGACAAAATCACTATGGGATGGGATTACTTCAGAGACAAAGTATAGAGATTAGGATTGGATCTTTTGATAAATTTCAGCTCAGAAAATTTAAAACAGGAATATCCTTAACCTATGATAGCTATTTCTAATTCATGTATGCGCTGGTGCTGTGGTTGATTATAAAAAATTCAAGGTATCATCCTTAGTGGGCTCAAGTAATTTGGCACTTGCTCATTTGGTGGCCCTGTTTCCTAGAGCTCATTAAATCCCTAGGAATGAACAGCCTTCTAGAAGTACATGCCAGTGGGGGGCAGGCTTTGAGAGTTCACAGCCTGCCTCATGTCCGGTGCCTCTGTGGCTTCCTGCACGTGCTTGAACGATGTAAGCTTCGCAGTTTTCCTCTCGTGGCTGTCTCCCTGCCAGCCCGCCACCGTGATGGCTTCTTTTTTTTTTTATTTTTAGAATTTTTATTTTATTTTATTTTTTATTTATTTATTAATATTGTACATGAATGTATTGTCTCCCATGGAGGTCTGTGCACCATGTGTCATGCAATTCTGGCGGAGGTCAGAAGAGAGTTCAACCTGGAACTGGAGTTTCTCTCTGGAATTGGAGTTTCAGATGGTTCTCAGCCACGCATGTGGGTGCTGGGGAGGGTCCACCCGGGTCCTGTCTGCAGGAGCAGATCGGGCTCTTAACTGGGCTAAGGCTATTCATCCAGAGCTATCTCTCCCTAGCCATCGATGGGCTCTATCCTTCTGTACCATAACCAAATAAGCTGTTCCTTCTATAAGTTGCCTCTGGTCCCATGGTATTTTATCAAAGGCAGACAGAAAAGTTAACTGAATGAAGTGTGTTTGTATTTTTTATATTTTACTAAACTTTTTGTGTCTTTAGAAAAGCTAAGTTCAGGAATGTTTATGTTTGTAGTGTGCTAGCATATTTTACTTAGACTGTTGCCTGTTTCATCACTAATTTTGGCTAGTGTTGTTGAATGATAATGAATAGCTACGCTATAACGGCTGGATAGCGTATATGTAATGCATCAATACACCAATTGCAATGGATATATTAGAGACAATAAGCATGACTGTAGTCACGTCAAGAGCAAGGAATAGAAATAAGTACCACAACCAATCCCAAATCCAGTAAATGTATGAAAAATAACTAGAATTCAATTAGAAAACTGCTACTCGCATAAATGCCCTGTAATTAATGAACTGTGGAGTACAACACAATAATGGAGAAATGGGTGGGTGCCCTGAGTGGTGGGCCTTTCGGCCACACCACCATCAGTCCATTGTCTTACCCAGTTAAAACCAAGGGAGCACAAAACCACTCCAGGAATCAGTCAGAGGACGAAACTTTCAAAGTTTATTTGTCCAGTACAGGTGTATATAGGAGCTTTCTTCCAAGCAGCATAGAGATGCGTCAGAAGCATATCCTGTCATTGAAAAAGGTCAACCTAATCATGTAGTTACATGTGCTCAGCCTACACATGCTTCTACAATCTCACAGAGTCACACTTGTTTACAAGCCTAATGCTAGGGAGTGGAAGGTGGGGGTGAGGGGTGGGGGGGGGAGTGAAGGGGTGGCGATGTGGAACTGGGGGTGGGGGGGGGGAGGGGTGGGGTTGGGGTAAGGGGTGGGTGGGAGCACAATCGGCAAAGGGGCTGTATAGGCTGTTGCACAAGTGTGTGTCGGCAGGTTAACTGTGCAGCCTATGAGTCAGCATGAGCAAGAAATTCAGCAATCTGGTTTACAAATCAGGCCCAGGAGGGGCCTATACCTGTGTTTGCCTGAACATGTAAGTGACTTATTTTTTGTCCTAGTACGCTTAACCGTATAGGTAAATTGGATCGATAATTCCAAGATGTCACAAAAGTTGAGCGATATCTGACTTGAAATGTACCGAGTTATCTCAAAAACACATACACGATAATTTAATAGCATCCATTAACTTTCATTTAAAACCTAGAGAATTCTGTCACAGACATCTGAGTTATTATGTAGACTTTATAATTTTATTTGAATTACCATATTTGACTAAGCTTTGATATGAATTATATTATATGTAGAATATATGAGGAAATTATAGAATGTTTTAAATACCCCCAAATGTGTCCTTATTCACTATTCCAATCCTGTCTCTAAATATCAGGGGTAATCACTGTTTCCATTTCTGTTATCATAGCTTATTTCCCATGTGTTAGAACATTTATATAAATACAATAAAACCACATTTTATTTGCCCTTTCTTTGATGAACCCGTCAGTAAATGTTTTATAAGTTCATTTCATTGGACCCAAGTCTGTATCAGTATAAGTTATGTTTGTTTTTTCATTTTTATGGTTTTATTCATACTTTGTGTATTTCCAAGATCATTCTTTCAGTTTCCAGTATGGTAGGCATACTCGCATTTTCCTTTTCCCCTTACCCCACCCAGATCATGCACTCTACCAATAACCATGGTCCTTACTACTTTCTCTTCTTCTGGTCTTTTATTTATTGTTTAGGAAAATTCACAAAAATTTTCTCCAATCAATTTTTATTATTAATGTGTAATTAATGTTTACATACTGTCCCATCACCATTATACTGTAATACAGAGTCTGAAAAAAGTGCAGGTGATATTCCTAGAGCCCATTGAGAGATTATTCATTATAACAAACAGTCTGCCTTTTTTCAGATAAACAGAAATATACAATAATGTTGCTCAGCTTACCTTTCCTTTAATGGGGATTTGGTGTTAGGATTCATAAATGAGGGAAAACATTCCTCTTTTGTTTTCTGGGACTGTGTTACATTGTTTGTTTTTCTGATTCTGTGTTGCCTCACTTAGTATCTTTTAGTTCCATCTATTCACCTGAAATTTTCATGTTGTCATCTTTCTTTAACACTGAATAGTACTCCATTGTGTAGATGTACCTCATTTTCCCCACATTTTTGTCATCCAACTCGTCAGTTGAGGGGCATTTTGTGTTGGTTCCAGCTCCTTTCACATATTGTGGAGAGAGCTACAATAAGCATAGATGTGCTTATATCTTTGCCGTAGGATGAGTCTTGTGGATATAATCCCCAGGAGTAATATGACTGGGTGAGGTGGTAGCCTCGATTTTAGAATCTTTTTTTTTTTTTTTTTTTTCTTTTCTTTTTAGTTTTAATTCATTTTTGGTATTTTTGAAGACAGGGTCTCCACTTTTAGTTAAACCTAGCTGTCTGCAGCTCGCATCTGTAGACGACCAAGGCAGAGGCCTGAACCCACAGAGGATCTGCCTACTACCTGCCTTCGAGTGCTGAGATTAAAGGCGTGCACCACCATAGTCTCTGGCTTTTTTTTTTTTTTTTTTAAGGCTTTTTTTTTTAATTGACAGGGTCTCCCTGTAGCCCCAGCTGTCCTGGAACTCACTCTGTAGACCAGGCTGGCCTTGAACTCACAAAGATCCGCCTGCCTCTGCCTCCCAAGTGCTAGGATTAAAGGCGTGCGCCACCATGCCCGGCTAAATTTTTTTTCTACATTACCTAAACAGTAAATTTTAGCTTTTTATTTCAATATGGTGTTCTGTCTCTAAATATAGATGTTTACAGTTACATTTCAGCTGCATTTTGAGATGTGTGGTGGTAGATCCATATTTCTGGGATGTAACCTTATATATAAAACAGTGAATTAATTTCCCAGCACTTTGTGTTCAAACTCAGGCATGACCAGTGAGTGCTGACATTTGAAGCTCCTTGTCTCTTGCCAACAATAACCCTGTAGCATTCCAGCTCTTGGTTACTACTGCCTAGAAATATAAATGAAATCAGTATAGTTAAATTCTATATTACTTCTTTCAGAAAACCATCTCAAAGCACTTGAGAATTTGTGAGTTAAGGCCAAATACAAAATTTCACTAGTATCTTACATTTCCTCAAACACGATGGCTATAATTTTTTTAACATTCACTTCTTGGTTATATATCTAATTATAATTGGATCACTCCACTCATACATTATGTATAAAGATATATATTGTTTCTTTTTGCATATGCACCAATCATACATTTAAACCATGCATTAAAATTACTCTAAGGATTTTTTATTTGCTATCTCTTGGATGACCTCCACTGAGTCTAAGTGAATTGATTAGAGTAATATATAGCCATTTAGTTAAAATACTATTGATTTCCTTATATGGGCATTCAAATAACTTAATTAAATTAACATTAAATAAAATTATTCATTAAATTACAATGTTTCATATACTGAAAATAAGATATTTGCAAAAGGCAGTAAGCTGTTAAAAGCACCTTAGTACCACACATTGCTATAAGTTTTTGTTATATTATTAGAGTCTTATTTAAAACAAACCCAATTTTATTCTCTTTTTCTCTGTTTTTTCCAATATCAGGAGTATATTCTTTTCTTGTCAAACTGGATTTGCTACTACTGGAACATTTTTTTCCCCTTTCTGCTCTTTAAATTGAAGGAAGGCTTGGCTATAGTTCATATGTACAGCCGTTGCTTACCATGTGTGAAACTATGGTGATGGAGCCATTCATGAAAGGTTCACTGCTTGATAAAGTTCCAGTGACCTGACTCGTCTGGTTGAAGTCTGCTCTCCAACTGACCTTGGTTTTTAATAATTCTCCTTATCATGTTCATTCTTATTTTTCTCGCCTGCTTGACTTTCAGCTTTCTAGCAGTTAGGGTACCTGCTTCTGCCTCAAGGAGTGGAACTGACACTTTTGCTAGAAATTAGTACTTTGTGAGAAATAATGGCGCTGTGTACACAACTTAAAAGTATAATACAGTAGTAATTAAGACCTCTACAGAAACTGTGTCTTGCACAGATTGCCCAAGTAAAGAAAGGAATTTTGATTTCATGGTCAGGTTTAAATTAAAAAGAAAATTGTAGGACAAAGTGAAACTAAGTCCAGTAAAGCAGTGGATTCTAGTGATCCGACTCAAAGTTCAGTAGCCCTTAGAAAATCACCTTAGCACCCGTGTCGAAATCTTACATTTCCTCAAACACGATGGCTATAATTTTTTTAACATTCACTTCTTGGTTATATATCTAATTATAATTGGATCACTCCACTCATACATTATGTATAAAGATTAAATTACATTAAGAAAGGTTACATTAATTTCTTAATTACATTAAGAAAGGTTCACTGCTTGACAAAGTTCCAGAATTCTCCAAAATTCTCACCTGAAATTATTCTTAATATCAAAAACAGTAAAACAATCAATAATGGTACAATCATTTAGTTGAGACATCAAGAAAGTGAAACAATAATAGTACAGGCATTCAGCTAAGCAATTTAACAGTTTTGCAGCACAGCGAAGTTAATGCTAACTTTTAACTCTAAGGACTCCATTCTTTATGTCTTGTGGTTACATAGGTGCAGGACAGTGTGAAAAATGAGCTTTAAAGCTTTAACAATAGAGAACTTTGTTTTTCTCACTTTAGGTCCTTGTTCGCTTGACCTGTAAGTCATTTTGTGACTGGTGTAGCTTTGATTCATATCTTGTTTTCATTCTGGTCATTGTTTTCCTCAGTTTCTGTTTTTAACACTTTCTGCTAAGGTGATTTTCTTTTTTAATATTTTTCTTTCTTTTTAATTTTATTTATTTCTTCTGATCTCTGCGGCCTCAGAGAAGGCAAACACTCTCTGATCCTTAGGTCAGGAATTCGGCAGAGTGCCAAACTGGCAAGGCCCTCTGCACAAGATCAGAGAAGGCAAACACTCTCGGTCAGGAATTCGGCAGAGTGAAGAACCCAAGAGGTCCTCTGCACAGGAGCAGGGAAGATAGATGCTCCTCAAGTCATGAAAAAGAGATTCTTGTGTTTTATTTGATTAATTTCTTCCCAGCCTTTGTGACAACCCACTTCAGGAACTGAACCTACTGGAGCTGGACTCTGGCACTATGGCTTTGATTTTTCCCTAAGAATAAAGTCATTTATTCAGACCTATAGTGATAGGGCTGGAATGCTAGGGTGACACAGGCAGGACTCCCCAGCACGCAATTGTAGAGTCTGTTATAGAAGAGGATAGCGTCTTTGGCAGAAGGGCAGATCTGGGCCCACATCTCGGTCTCCTGCAGTCTCTACAGCCTCTGTGTCTCCACAAAGATGATGGGTGTAGACTCATGGGCCTCAGGTCCCCCACTTAGTAACACACACACACACACACACACACACACACACACACACACACAAACTGAATGAAATATTTAGAGCAAGATGTATAAGAATATAAGTGGTGAATTATGTATTGCTAGCAAACTGATTGTGAGCAATTAAGAATCTTACATCATTCATCTGTAATGTGGGGCATGTATTAAAAATAAATTGTACTTCATAGTGATTAGAAAGGTGAAGTTATATAATTAATGTAAAACAGGAAGTGTAATAACAACATTTTTATGGTTTGTGTATGAAATGTTTCCCACAACCTCTATTACAAACATATGGCCCTCAGCAGGTGGCGTTATTTTGTGATATCGTGTACCTAGCATGTACAAGACAGGACGGCGAAGCCTATCCCTAACACTATAAACACACTCCAAACCATTGAAACCAATATCTTTCTGAGAGAGGGTCTCACTATGTAGCCCAACCTTTGTGGGCCTTGATCTCACAGCTCTCTACATGCCTCTGCCTCCAGAATGAGGGGACTAAAGGCAGCCCAAGTCTATGTCCTTAATTATATTAGGAACAGACTTTAAAGTATATTTGGATTAGGGACAGGTTTAAAATATATTTGAATTTGTTATATAAATTTAAGAAAATTAGTCAATAATTTGGACACTTTTATGTAGTGGTAAGGTTGCAACCTAGGACCTTTTAAGACAGGAAAGCATTCTAACACTGTGGGACATCCCCACACCCCCCATTGCAATTCAGATTTTTAAATTTCTTTTCCTTCCTTCGTTCCTTCCTTCCTTCCTTCCTTCCTTCCTTCCTTCCTTCCTTCCTTCCTTCCTTTCTTCCTTCCTTCCTTCCTTCCTTTCATTCATTCTTTCTGGTTTAAGGAAAGGGAAACGAAATATTGTCTTAGAATTATTATACCCATAAAGCACAAATTCTCCAACCATACCCAACTGACCTAGTTTAGTGGAAAAGGCCACAAATGCTTAGGAAGCACCATTCTGGAGTTTGTGCTGCTGAAAGCCATTCACTGCCTTGGTATAATCTAATGCCATTCAAACACTCTAAATTCAGGTCAACTTTTCTAAACACTAGAGTACATCTGATTTCAGTGTGACCTCATTTTCTGTTTTATCTCCCTGATCACATCACTTTCCAGTATAATTTAATACTTAAATTTATTTGAAACTTCCAAGTATGTCTCAGAAAATTTTTATTGTTGTTATCCACTTACTTCCCATTGGGTTACAGTAAATGGCCAAAATCAAATTTCATATTTCAAACCAGACCTCCTATTGGTATTACTGCTGTGACAAGCAGAATTTCATCTTAATTCAATTTGTATTTTCTCTATAATTTGGTAATGCAAATTATTACATTCTGCACAGCACAACTGGGACCCTGTTGGCTAGCAACCCAGAGAAATGAATCAGTGGAGGTGTTTACAGGAAAACAAATTACATGTTTACTTGAAGTTTATTCTTTTTTAATGGAAAGAAAATCCCTTTAAAATGACAACCTACAGGTGTTTGGTACTAGGCCCTTTCAGTTATTACAGATTTTTTTTTTCTTCTCCTTACGTTCTTTTGCTATGCCTGGTTAATATTGTTGACCATGTATTGCAAACCGTTTTGTTAATATGCTGTCCTCTGGGTCCTGTGGATTGCTTATTCTATCATTTCATAGCCTCTGAAATGCTTTGTCATAAGAAAACTTAGTGATTATTTAATTGATATATTTGTCTTTTATTGGATATGCTGCTGAATAGTAATGAGAAAAATACATTCTCCCAAATGAAATTCCCTAGTTAAAGTAGAAATGAGATTTCCATATCTCATTCATCAGGTGAATATCAGCTAAACAATTCTCCTTCTGAATGAAAATATTCTCATCTAGTCTCTGGTGAAAAATGAAGTTTATTTTGTTCTAATCTATTTGAGTCACCATTCCATGAGGTAATTTTTAAAACTATTTTATAAACTATAAATTGTTCAGGCAGCCTTAAGAATGGAATAGCATTAAAATAAAGGGAATAAATCCCATTAAAATCTGTTATGTGCTTTGTGTTACATAATAAGGTAACTCCTTTGGACAAAATCACTATGGGATGGGATTACTTCAGAGACAAAGTATAGAGATTAGGATTGGATCTCTTTATAAATTTCAGCTCAGAAATTTAAAACAGGAAATCTAACCATGTAAGCTATTTCTAATATGCGCTGGTGCTGTGGTGATTTAAACAAGGTATCTCCAGTGGGCTCAAGTATTTGAGCACTTGCTCATTTGGTGGCCCTGTTTCCTAGAGCTCATTAAATCCCTAGGAGATGAACAGCTCTATGAAGGTACCATGCCAATGTGGGTGGGCAGGCTTTGAGAGTTCACAGCCATGCCTCATGTCCAGGTGCCCTCTGTGCTTCCTGCACGTGCTTGACGATGTAAGCTCGCAGTTTTCTGCTCTGGCTGTCTCCTGCCAGGCCTCACCGTGATGGGCTCTTTTTTTTTTTATTTTTAGAATTTTTATTTTATTTTATTTTATTTATTTATTTATTTGTATGAATGTATTGTCTCCATGGAGGTCTGTGCACCCATGTCGTGCAATGCTGCCGGAGGTCAGAAGAGATTCACCTGGAACTGGAGTTCTCCTGGAATTGGAGTTACAGATGGTTCTCAGCCACCATGTGGGTGCTGGGGATCCAACCCGCGTCTTCTGCAAGAGCAGTCGGCGCTCTTAACTGCTAGGCTATCTCTCCAGCCCCATCATGATGGGCTCTTATCCTTCTGTAACCATAAACCAACTAAGCCATTCCTTCTATAAGTTGCCTTGGTCATGGTATTTTATCAAGGCAACAGAAAAGTAACTGATAGAAGTGTTTTGTATTTTTTAGTATTTTACTTAAACTTTTGTGTCTTTTAGAAAGCTAAGTTCAGGATGTTTATGTTTGTAGTGATGCTAGCATATTTACTTAGACCTGTTGCCTGTTTCATCAGCTAAAATTTTGGCTAGATTGTTTGAATGAAATGATAGCTATACTGCTGATAAGCGGTTATCATGTATGCATATACACCACATTGCCATGGATATATTAGAGCAAATAAAATGACTGTAGTCACTTCAAGAGCAAGGAATAGAATAAGTACCACCATCCCCAAATCATAAATGTATGAAAAATAACTAGAATAATCAATTAGAAAACATGCATACTCGCATAAATGCTGTAAATTAATGAAGCTGGTGGAGTACAACACATAATGGAGAATGGTGGGTGCCTGAGTGTGGGCCTTCGGCCACCCACCATCAGTCCATGCTTTACCCAGGTTAAAACCAAGGGAGCACAAACCACTCCAGGAACTCAGTCAGAGGACGAAACTCAAAAGTTTATTTTCCAGTACAGTGTATATAGGAAGCTTCTTCCAAGCAGCATAGAGAGCGTCAGAGCATATCCTGTCATTGAAAAGGTCAACCTAATCATGTAGTTACATAGTGCTCAGCCTACACATGCTTCTACAGATGATCACACCTTGTTTACAAGCCTAATGCTGGGAGTGGAAGGTGGGGGTGAGGGGTGGGGGTGGGGGAGTGAGGGGTGGGGATGTGGATGGGGGTGGGGGGTGAGGGGTGAGGGGTGGGGGTAAGGGGTGGTGGGAGACAACTAATCAAGGCAAGGGGGCTGTATGTGCCTGTTGTCAGGTGTTGATGGCACAGCAAGAAATTCAGCAATCTGGTTTACAAATCAGGCCCAGGAGGGGCCTATACCTGTGTTTGCCTGAACATGTAAGTGACTTATTATTTTGTCCTACGCTTAACGTATAGGTAAAAATATGGATTCGATATTTCCAGATGTCACAAAAGTTAGAAGCGCATATTTCTGACTTGAAAATGTTACCAGTTATCTCAAAACATACACGATAATTTAAAATAGCATCCATTAACTTTCATTTAAAACCTAGAGAATTCTTTCACAGACATCTGAGTTATTATGTATACTTTATAATTTTATTTTGAATAGCCATATTTGACTAAGCTTTGATATGAATTATATTATATGTAGAATATATGAGGAAATTATAGAATGTTTTAAATACCCCCAAATGTGTCCTTATTCACTATTCCAATCCTGTCTCTAAATATCAGGGGTAATCACTGTTTCCATTTCTGTTATCATAGCTTATTTCCCATGTGTTAGAACTTTATATAAATACAATAACAAAACCAACTTTTATTTGCTTTCTTTGACTCAGTATGTTTTATAGTTCATCCATGTATCAGTAATAGTTATGTTTTGTTTTTTCATTTTTATGGTTTTATTCATACTTTGTGTATTTCAGACATCATTTTTCAGTTCAGTGTAGGCATACTCCATTTTCCTTTTCCCCTACCCCACCCAAGATCATGCATTCTGCCATAACTGTCCTTCATCTTTCTTCTGGTCTTTTTTATGTTTAGGAATTCACATTTTCTCCATCAATTTTATATTACTCAAAAATATGTATACATACTGTCCACCCATATACTGTAATTACAGAGTCTGAAAATAAGTGGCAGGTGGATTCTAGAGCCCATTGAGAGATTTTCATTATAACAACACAGTTGCTTTCAGAGAAACAGAAATATAACAATAATGTGGTTCAGCTTGCCTTTTAACTGGGGATGTGGTGTTAGGATCCATAAAGGAGGGAAACCATTCACCTTTTGTTTTTCTGGGACTGTGTTACTTCACTTATCATAATGGCTTTTGAGTTCCATCCATTTACTTGCAAAGTTCATGATGTCATCTTTCTTTAACACTGAATAGTACTCCATTGTGTAGATGTACCACATTTTCCACATTTTTGTCATCCACTCATCTGTTGAGGGGCATTTGTGTTGGTTCCGCTCTTCACTATTGTGAAGAGAGCTACAATAAACATGGATGTGCATGAATCTTTGCCGTAGGATGAGTCTTGTGGATATATACCCAGGAGTAATATGACTGGGTGAGGTGGTAGGCTCATTTTGAGTCTTTTTTTTTTTTTTTTTCTTTTTAGTTTTATCCTTTTTTTGGTATTTTTGAAGACAGGGTCTCCCTTTTAGTACCAGCTGTCCTGGATCTTGCTATGTAGACTATGCTGGTTTAGATTTATAGATCCACCTGCCTCTCCTCTGCTTCACGAGTGCTGAGATTAAAGGCCGGCACCACCATAGTCTCTGGCTTTTTTTTTTTTTAAGTGCTTTTTTTTTTAATTTTTAAATTTAATTTTATTTATTTTTTGTATGGCGTGAATGTATGGTCTGATGTAGATTTGGGTGCTAATCCGGGAGCAATCGAGGTGTGGACCCTCGCTGGTATCAAAGATGGTTCTCAACCGCCATGTGGGTGCTGGGGATCGAACCTGGGTCTTCTGCAAGAGCAGTCGGTGCTCTCAACCGCTAGGCCATCATTTTGAGTCTTTTTTTTTTTGGTCTTTTGGAGGCAGGGTCTCCCAGTAGTCCCAGCTGTCCTGGAACTCACTCTGTAGACCAGGCTGGCCTTGAACTCATAAAGATCCGCCTGCCTCTGCCTCCCGAGTGCTAGGATTAAAGGCGTGCGCCATCACACCCGGCTTTCATTTTGAGTCTTTTAAGGGTTCTCCACACTGCTTTCCATAATGGTTTTACAAGTTTACATTCTCACCAGCAGTGGATGAGTGTTCATCTTTCCCACAACCTGTCCAGCATTTGGTGTCTTTTGTTTTCTTGATCTTAGCCAGTCATATTGGAGCGAGATGATATCTCAGAGTGGTTTTAATTTGCATTTCCTTAATTATTAATGATGTTGAACACTTTTAGGATGTTTCTCAGCCATCTTTAAGTCCTCATTAGTGAAGTCTCTGTTCAGATCTTTACTCCTTCTTTTTGAGAAGGTCATTTGTTTTCTTCATGTTTTGAGTAGTTTACATAATCTTGACATTAATGCTCTGTTAGATATATCACTGATGAAGATTTCCTCCCACTCTGTGGGTTTTCTCTTCACTTCCTTGATTGTTTCTTTTGCTGTACAGAAGCTTTTGAGTTTGATGAGGTCCATTGTCAACTGTTGACTTTATATATTGTGCAGCTGCTGTCTGATTTAGAAAGTCTTTTCCTACTCCTATGCCTTGTAGTTTATTGCCAACTTTTTCTTGTATCATT
Source organism: Rhizomys pruinosus (assembly GCA_009823505.1). Classification (NCBI taxonomy): domain Eukaryota; kingdom Metazoa; phylum Chordata; class Mammalia; order Rodentia; family Spalacidae; genus Rhizomys; species Rhizomys pruinosus. The sequence goes on from VZQC01014071.1 coordinate 328,000, forward strand.
CTCAGGGTTTCAGGTTTCCATTTGTTTTGAGGTATGTCTTATGTGTCTCTGACTAGGCTCCAAATCTGTGTGTAGCGCAGTAGTGCCTTGAACTCCAGATATTCTCGCCTCTATTTTCCAAGTGCCAAAATAACAGCTGTGTACCACCATGCACAGCAGTTTGTTTCATTTAATGTATGAATACTATTTATATTGAAATCATTTTAAAATGTTGTGTAGACAAACTTCTATGATGAATTTGAGCTATAAAACTATTATTGATAACTTGACTCATAAGTACAGAAAGTTTTTTGTGTTTATTGTGTTAAAAGTCTGTTAACATAAAAATTTTAAAACAGAGGAAATATAAAAAAGAAAAGTATAAAATATACAAAGCAGGATAGTACAAAGATAGATTTAGTTAGAACTTTCAATATTTTTTATTCTTTTTTTCAGTTTTTATTTTTATTTATTTTAAATTAATTCTAATTATATTAATTTTTTTCAAGTCTAAACATTTTTTTAAATTTTTTCACATAAATTTATTTATTTATTTATTTTTAACAAATCTAGACCCGTGTTCCCGCCCATTCCCCCACCCCGCCAGAGCTCATGCATTCTGCCAAACATGCTTTTCATCTCTTAGTCTTTCTCAATATTTTCCATGGGGAAGTTGACTGTTTTGAGCAGAAGTTCACTGTTTCAGTTAGTTCTTTGATGCAGTCCTTTCTGTTGTTGTTGTTGTTGTTTCCAAAATGCATTATGCCCAACTGCTTTGTACAAAAGCTCAGGAGGCCCTACACAAGAAATACTTACAACTGGGTAATTGGCACTAGCATCCACAGATGAGGGATACCATTCGTCGTTTGTTTTTCTGGGACTGTGTTACTTCACTCAGCATGATGTCCTCTAGCTCCAGCCATTTTCCTGCAAAGCTTGTGATGTTGTCTTTCTTTACTGCTGCATAGAACTCCATTGTGTAGATGTACCACATTTTCTCTATCCACTCGTCAGTTGAGGGGCATTTAAAAACAACTTATTTATTTATTCATTTATTTATTTATTTTGCTAGTACATGAACATTTATCTTTTTCATGGTTTTCGAAGGACTCCAATAAAGACAATATTTTTATTAGTGAAAATGCCTGTTTTCTCTAGTATTGCCAGTCTTTTATTTATTCTATATTAATTCCCCTTAACACCCCAGATTCTTCCATTCCCACTATAATGTCACCCCTCCCTTACCTTCCATTCTCAAATTCCAGTAGATGAATTCAATGTATTAAATTCCATAGATGAATTCAAAGCTTGCTGAATATGCAAGCATAATCCAGCACTGCTTGCCCCATAGTGTTAACTATGAACTATGGAATTTAGAGTTTCTAGTATAAGAATAACCATGTATGCACACTACATGTCCTATTAAGAGAAGTTTAATAGTACACACGACCTGCCATAAGAATAAAATGGTACATTCTGTCTTCGAGTTGGGGATCAGTGGTTAAATTTTTTCCTAGTCTGCAAAAGACCACAGGTTTGATCTCAGACATTGAAAAGACAAAAACAAAAACAAAAAGAACACATTCATATAATTAAAGACAATATCATTTCACACACTATCAAAAAGACAACTCTTCAATTAGAAATTAGCTCTTCACCAGACCAGCTTCTAAAAGGTACTCTGTAACTCTTTTTTTTTTATATCTGACATAGTGGTAGCAGTGACAGTTTCACTGACATTTAACTGATGTGCAGTGATGTCACAATATTTACTATACAGAGGACTTTGAAATTAGCACTTCCTCCCTTTAATGCTAAAGTACTTTCACTGAGAAGTCAATTGTAGACTTTAAAACAGCCACATACTGAAACAGGAAATTTCAGTGTACAGTCTCATACATCCCCACAAAACCCAGTTAAATTTGGTTATGGCTAGACCAAACTTTGTGACATGATTTTCTGCCTAAAATATGTTGTTGATGAAACAAACCAGAAAAAAACAGGAATAATTCTCTCCCCACAATCTATCCCCTTTTAGCCATGTGCCTGGGCCCACTCCTGCTCTTCTACCTCAGATTTTTTAAATAGCTTCCTGAAACAGACTGTCTTAATCCTCTAGCATACCATGTCAGACCCTCCAAAGGCTGTCCTCAAATCCATTTAGCCACTGGCCTCTTGAGCTGCCTGCCACAGAACAGCCTACCAACATGATAAGTCAGATCCTTCCGACTGTGCCTTCATTCCTTTGCAACATGGGCATCTCCACTTTCTCCCTAGACTGGGACCCCTTCTAACCTTGGGCCATGAGCGACTTTAGCTCTTTTGGCCCCAGATAGCTGGACTACACTTTGACTCCAGATTTGCTCAGTTTGACCTTATCCTCTGCATACAGCCCAAATCTCCAACTTAGTTTGTTACACCCTCCCCAGGCTCTCCACACCACCGTGGGTTGGCCATCTGATCTACCTGCCATACACCCACCTACTACCCTTGGTAAGTGAAATTCTGCACACTGTTTCTTAATTCCCCTACTGCCTGAGAAACTTCACTCTCTGCTGTAACTTGGTGCTTTTTTAGGCTTAGGTCCAGGCCAGCTCTTGCTCTTTCTGCCCCAGATCTGCAACCTACCCTCTTAGTCCAGACCTTCCCACTGTGTCCTGATCCCTAACACCCAGACTAGGCCAATTCTCAAGCTTCATTTGTTAAGCCCTCTACAGGCTGTCCCCACATTTCTTGCTCTGGGCCTCTATCTGATCTGCCTACCACAGACTTGCCTACTACCCAGATCAGCTTACTACCCAGATCAGCCTACTACCCAGGGAGAACTTGAAGCACACACCAATAAACATTTCATACCTGAACAAAAACAACCAAGCAGCTACATCAACAATATAAACAGAACGAAACTGTAACTAAACAAGGGCAGAATAGGATTTCCTATCAAACACACGACCAGAAGAAAACATCCATTTGCCCAAAAAGCAACACAAAAACACAAATAATATGAAAAACCAAGAGAGTATGTTCACAGCAAAACCCTACAGAAGTGTACTACAATGAGAATCACCCTGAGGAAACACAGAATGAAGAATTTAAAAGAATAATCATAAACACGATCTAAGAGTTTAACATACAGAATAACAAAAACAACAACAACAACAATAACATAAAATGTCAAAGAGGAAAGGCATAACCTAGTGACAGAAGCTCAACAAAACACAAATATTCAGCTGAATGATATAACAAAAATAAATCAGTAATTGAATAGCAAATTTAAAAAAAAGAAATATTGAAGAAATCACAATCAAAAATTAAAATTAAATAAAAAATAACACATTAATTTAAAACAATAAGAAAGCCCCCACAAACAGGATAAATGAAATACAAAACAGAACATCAAGACTGGATGGCAAAGTTGAAGAACAGACTCCTTTATTTTATAATAATATATTTTATATATTATTATATAATATAATAATTATTTTATAATAATCGAATATTAAAACACAGGAATGATACATTCAGGAAACGTGAAACACCATGAAAGATACATCTTAGATACACAGGAAGGAGAAGAATCTCAAGCCAGTGGCATCCACCAAATCTTCAACAGGATTATAGAAGAAAACTTCCCTAAATTAAGGAAAGACTTGCATATACAGATTCAAGAAGCATATAGAACACCATTTAGACAGGCAAGAATAGAAACAATCCTAGGAGTATGATAGTAAAATACACTAAATGTACAGAACAAAGAAAGGGTACTGAAAGCTGCTAGAAGGAAAAAAAAGTTACATATAAAGGAAAACCCATCAAAAGTTCAGCTGAATTTCCAAGCAAATTATGAAATCCAAAAGAGCCTAGACCAAAGTATCCCCAGCTCTAAATAACATGGATGGCAACCCCAAATACTTTACACAGCATAACTATCTATCATAGGCAAAAGGGAATGGAAAACTTTCCGTGACACAAATAGGCAGAAAAATTAATGCCCATCAAACTAGCCCTACAGGGAATACTTGAAAAATACAAAGGAGCAAAGATAGAACTGAGTATAGCAAGAGGGTACAGAAAGAAAACAAAAGAAGGTATAATATAAAAACACAAATTATAACCAAGAAACAAACAAATTAAAATGACAGTAACCAATACATATCTTTCAAAAATAACTAAATATCAATGACCTCAATTCCCAAATCAAAAGACATGCATGGATTAAGAAACAAAATCCATCTTTTTGCTGTCTAAAACTCATCTCACCTTCAAGAATTTGGTAGTACCTGAGGGTGAACAAATGAAAAAAAATGTCATAGAAAATGGCAGTAAAAAATAAGCAGGTGTTGCAATTCTAAGAGCTGACAAAATATAATTCAAATTAAAATTATTGAAAGAGACAAAGAGAGTCACTTCATTCCAATCAGAGTAACAATTGACCAAGAAAATGTCAAAGTCATCAGCATATATGCACCAAACTCTGGTGTGCCCAATTTCACAAAAAAATACAGCAGGACTATAAAAACAGATGAACCCCAACTCAATAACAGTAGGTGACATCTATATCCCACTGCCTCCAAGAGATAGGACAACTGGAGAAAGGCTAAGCAGAGAGATATCTCAATTAAATGACATTTTTTTATCAAATGGAACTAACAGACATCTACAAAATATTGCACCCAAGCACCAGATTTACACTTTTTACTCAGCAGCCCATGCAACTTTCTATAAATTGACCATATACTGCGGCATAAAACAAAACTCAACCATTACAAAAACATGGAAATAATTTCATGCATTATATAAAAACACAATGCAATAAGGCTTATAATCAACAGCAAAATAAACTCCAGTAACTACACTAATTCATAGAGAATAAACAAACCACTCCTGAATGATGAATGGGTCAAAGAAGAAATTAAGAAAGAAATAAAAGTACTCCTTCTGTGAAGCCAGTATCATTCCAATACCAAAGTCAGGTAAAGATCCAACAAAAAAATGTGAACTATAGACCTGTATCTTTATGGAAGTTATGGGTAAAGATTATTAAGGAAATTAGAGCAAACAGCATATAGACACACATCAAGAAGAAGAAAAAGCCTGAAAGAGGGGGGATAGTAAGGAACAGATGTTACCAGAAGGAGGTGGGAGAAAGTGGGAGTATTTGGCTGAGAGTGTAGGAGGGAATGGCATTCAGGGGACCATGGGGGTGGTGGAAGGGAATTACGGAGGGGGAAAATGATGAGAGGCAAGTGTTGTTGGGAGGAGAATGGGGAAAATGAAGGCCCTTGGGTTGGGGAAAGAGGAGGGAAGTTGGATGGGGAGGGGGACATAGAGAGCAGAAGGTTGAATGGATCTTGGGTGATATGGGAAGCTAGAAGGAAATATTTTGTCATGGGAGCTCCTGAGAAACACACATATGGTTTCTGAATATTAGTGCTTTATATATCTGGATGGAGGGTATATGGCAGGGAGCGCAGTGCCAGACAGGAGAGACCATCTGTGGATTTGTAGGTCAGAGTAGTTCAAGAGGCTCCCAAAATAACACAGGCTATTGCTGGAACCCTTGTTTATTTCTGAGAACTTGAAAGTAATACCCTATTGCCTAAAACAAGATATACTTTGGACATAGGTCTTGGAGAAATAGAACTAGAACAAACATGGAAATCTTCTCCCTGAAGACTAACTCTCATAATTCTAGAGAATACTATGTGTTCTAGTTTGCCTTCAATTGCTGTGCCAAAGCACTCTGACCAATACCAACTTGGTGAAGATAACCTTTATTTATTTAGCTTACATCTCTTGGTCACAGTTCATCACTTAGGGAGCCCAGGGTAGAAACTCAGGATAGGAACCTTGAGGCAAGAGCTGAAGTACAGGCCATGGAGGAATGCTGCTTATTGGCTTACTCTACTGGCCCACGCTCAGTATGCTTTCTTATAAAATACAGGGCAGCCTTCCTGGGGGGCCACCATCCTCAGTGCACTGGGCCCAACAAACATCACTCAAATCAAGAAGTTGTCCTATGGACAAGACCACAGGCCAGTCCAGTGGAGGAAATCCCCAATTCAGGCTCTCTCAACACAGGTGTGTCAAGTTGAGACTAAAGCTCTCCAGCAACACTATGCTTGATGGTAAGGCATAAAATCAGCTAACACTGCAAAGAAGTTCTAAAGCTTAATAACTATAATGACTGACAAAGTAAACTACCACTATTGGTGCAGTAGAGGCACTGTTTTCTGGGGAGTAATCATCAGCTATCTGATTATATTTAAAAATCTCAATTGGTTTTCTTCTTTGTTTTTTATGTAGTTTAAGTAAGAAAACAAATAACTTACTCAAAAGATGAAGTAAAGAGATGAACAGAGACTTCACCAGTAAGGAAGCAAAGGCGGTTGAGAAACATCTTTAAAAAATGTTCAACATCATTAATAATTAAGGAAATGCAAATTAAAACCACACTAAGGTTATCATCTCACTCCAATAAGACTAGCGAAGATCAAGAAAACAAGACACCACATGTTGGAGAGGTTGTGGGGAAAGGGGAACACTCATCCACTGCTGGTGAGAATGTAAATTGGTACAACCACTGTGGAAAGCAGTGTGGAGAACGCTTAAAAGACTCAAAATGAGCCTACCACACGACCCAGCCATACCACTCCTGGGTATATACCCACAAGATGCACCCTACCGCAGAGATACATGCACAGCCATTTTTATTGCAGCTCTCTTCATAATAGCAAAGAGCTGGAACCAAACCAAATGCCCCTCAATTGATAAGGGAATAACAAAAATATGGTACATCTACACAATGGAGTTCTATGCAGCGATAAAGAAAGAAAGATGACATCATGGACTTTGCTGGTAAATGGATGGAACTCAAAGCCATTATGCTAAGTGAAGTAACACAGTCCCAGAAAAAAAAAAAGGTGAATGGTTTCCTTCATTTGTGGATGCTAACACCAAATCCCTAGTTGGCAGGCAAACTGATCAACTTTATTATTATATTTCATTGTATCTGAAAGGAACTGTGCTATTATAATGTGAATCTCTTAATGGGTTCTAGAATTGTCCTACTACTTGTTTTCACACATTGTAATTACCATATATGGGTGGAAGATATGGATTCATATTCTAAAAAAAGAATGTAAAGTTATATTCTTTTTACCTGCATGCAACTTTACTGTTAAAATGTGAATCTCTAAATGTGTTTTGGAATTAACCTATAGTTTATTTTCAGAATGTGTAATTTTAATTTATGTGTGGAGTGTATATATGCATATTTTTTAATAATATAAAATTAAAGGGAACAAAAGAAGAGAGAAAAACCTATTCAAAGAACTGACCAAAACAGTAAACTTGTGCATCAAAAAAGTTCTAAAAGACCGAGAAAAAGATGCAAGACAGGACTTAACATGTATGACAGAATCCATGAGTTATGGTGGGGGGTGGGGGGGCTGGGGGATGTAAAGGATGGGCATGGATGGGGGAAAAAGTCTAAATTTGATTAAGAAATGTTGTATGAAATGTCCTCAATAAAAATTTAAAAAATCTCAATTGGAGGGAAATCACGGGTGGCATTTTAATTATAGTCAAATACACATGGCAGGCGAAGTCATAGTTCCTAGAGAAAACCTTCTCTATATCATATCTATAGAAAAATGAAATTTCTTACCTCTCTATCATACCTCTAGAAAAATGAAATTTCTTACCATATGCAAAATATGGATCTTTATATTTACAGACAAGTATGCAGTACATCACTAAACAAAAATGTCCCTGCCACAAATGCAGGCAATTCCAGAGATCCACAACTAATTACCCACAAAGAATATATTTCTGAGATATGTCCAGCCCCAGCTGACACATCTACAGTGGAAGCTCTACAAGTACGCCTCATGGAACATAGGGGAACAGGGGGTTCAGAGAATACTAGTGCTTCCCTCAATTTGCAACATTATAGCTTCCATATACATTAGAGTGTGATGCACAGAGAAGTCCACAATTGGCTAAGTTTCAGAGGATAAGAGATTTCAGATATATCTCTTCAGGATAGGACTCCTATATTATACTTTACATACCCAAGGCTCAGGCACAATTACAGAAGAGTGGGCAGAAAGTCTGTAAGATCTAGATTTTGCTCATAAACACAAGTAAACAGAGGCTTTCAGACCACTGGAAGCTTGCTGAAGAGAACTTGCAACAATGGTGTCATCATGAACAAGACCTATGCTGAATCCATCAGAAATGGGCCAAACATACAGTGAGGGAAATGGGCGGCATGCCCTGGCCTTAGCCTGGGAACTGTTAGCAACTGATTCCTGATGGATGAAGGGGAATAGATAATTGTTAACATCTCTAGATAAGCTAATAAGTCTCCAGTGGATGAACTTACAACAAAAGACATCTGGATAAAAATGCTTGACAAGGCCAGGTGGGTTTGGTTTAGCACCATTGTGTCTTTGTGCGGGGTGCTCCTAAAGCACAGGAGCCTGGAATTCGCTCTAGACCAGTAGATTTTAGGGTAGATTGACACTTGGGTTCCTAGAAAAGGGTCTAAACTCTAAACCCTTGTAGGGGGTGGCTGTCTGGGTGGAGCCGCCTTCGCCTTTGCAGCTGGTGACAGGTGGGTTTGGTTCGGCACCATTGTGTTTTTGTGCGGGGTGCTTCTGAAGCACAGGAACCCGGAACTCGCTCTAGACAGATACTAGGGCACAGGCTAAGTCAGGCACAAGGAAAAAAAAAAAGCTTCATGCCAGGGACACGGTGAAGGGATAACATGGGAAAGGTGCAGGATAATTCCGCACCTAGCTCTACCAAAGCTGTAGAAGATAGTTACAGTGGGATCCCCCTGGAGGTGACCAAAGAAGCAGATCTTAGAAGAATAATTGCAGACCTCTGCAGAGAAATTAAAGAAAATAAAGAAGAAGTCAGAGAACTAAGGAGAGAGAATGAAAAACTCAAAAAGGACCTAGAGGGATACAATGACAAACTGCAGAAAGAACTCAAGGAAGAGAATGACAAACTCCAGAAAGAACTAGAGGGAGAAAAAAACAAATGCGGTAAGGAAGTAGAAACACTGAAAAAGGAAGCCACCCAGCGAAGTAAGGATCACCAAGAAGAGATTGAGACGCTCAGAAAGGAAATGGAAATACTAAAGAAATCACAAGATGAAATGAAAAAGGAAATAGAACACTCTTCCAATCAAGAAGAAAGGAACAGAAAAAGCCTTGGAAATAGAATGGAGGAAGCAGAACAAAGAATATCAGACCTGGAAGATAACACAGAGCAATTAAAAACCTCAAATAAAGATTATGAAAAATTTGAAAATACATAAAAGTGGAACAACCAGGAAATATGGGACACTATGAAAAGATCAAACATCCGCATCATAGGAATAGAGGAAGGAGAAGAATCTCAAGAGAATAGCATTGATCCCATCTTTAGCAGAAATATAGATGAAAATTTCCCCAAACTAAAAATAGAGAAACCCATACAAATACAAGAAGCACATATGACTCCAAATAGACAAGATCAGCAAAGAAAATCTGCACGCCATATCATAATTAAAATGTTAGATGCCCAAAACAAAGGCAAAATTCTGAAAGCTACAAAAGAAAAACAAGTCACATACAAATGGAAACCCATCAGAATTACAACTGACTTCTCGGCACACATCATGAAAGCAAGAAGAACATGGAGCAAAGCATTCCCAGCGTTAATGGACTATGGATGCCAACCCAGAATACTATACCCAGCAAAAATGTCAATTATAGTTGAAGGAGAGAGAAAAATCTTCCATGACATAAACAAGATGATAGACTACATGTCTGGAAAACCAACTCTTCAGAAAATACTTGAAGCAATTCAAAGGGCAGAAGAGAGGAGCAACTATCCCCAAGCACCTAGGAAAAGAAACTAATAAAAACATAACCACAGGAGTAGAATCAGAGACTAAAACACAAATGGATAATAAGGTGAAAGGAAGCAACATCCATCTTTCAATTATAACCTTAAATATTAATGGACTAAACTCCCCAATCAAAAGACATAGACAGCAAGAATGGATTAGGAAATAAAATCCATCTTTATGCTGTCTACAAGAAACCCATATCAATTTCAAGAACAGACACCAACTTAAAGTGAAGGGATGGAAGAAAGTATTCTAAGCAAATGGTACAAAAAAGAAATCAGGTGTTGCTATTTTAATATCAAACAAAATAGACTTCAAAGCAAAAGAAATCAGAAGAGACAAAGAGGGCCATTACATCTTTATTAAAGAAACAATTGGCAATAAATATCTCACAATCATGAATACATGTGCACCAAACTCTGGTGAACCAAACTTTATAAAGACAACTCTTCAGGATCTCAAGGCACAGATTAACCCCAGTACACTAATAGTAGGGGACTTCAATACACCACTAAGTCCTTTAGAAAGATCAACAGGACAAAAGATAAACAGAGAGTCATCTGAACTGAATGACACAATACACCAAATGGACCTCACAGACATCTATAGAATATTCCACCCAAATACCAGAGAATACGCCTTCTACTCAGCACCCCATGGAACATTATCCAAAATAGACAATATACTTGGACACAGGATAAAACTCAACAAATACGAAAAGATTGAAATAACTTCATGCATTCTATCAGACCACAGTGCAATAAAACTCAATATCAACACCAGGATAAGCCCTACAACCTACAAGAACACATGGAGACTAAACAACACTGTCCCGAATAATGAATGGGTCAAGAAAGAAATAAAGAAAGAAAAACATTCCTGGAACTGAATGACAATGATAATACAACACAACGAAACCTATGGGAAATTTTAAAAGCAGTTCCAATAGGGAAGTTTATAGCCCTAAATCCCCATCAAAAAATCCTAAAGAGCAGAAGTGAATGATCTAACACTGCAGCTAAAAATACATGAGAGACAACAACAAATGAACCTTAAACGCAGCAGACAAGAAGAAATAACAAAAATCAGAGCAGAGATCAATGAAATAGAAATAGAAACCAAAAAAAAAAAATCAATGAATCCAAAAGTTGGTTCTTTGAGAGAATAAACAAGATAGACAGACCTCTAGCCCAGTTAACCAAAAGAAAGAAGGAACAACTCCAAATCAATAGAATTTGTGAAGAAAGAGGAAATATCACAACAGACAATGAAAAAGATCCAGACAATCATACGGGAATACTTCAAAAACCTATACTCTACTAAGTTTGAAAACCTAGAAGAAATGGATGAATATCTGAAATCCTGGGAATCACCAAAGCTCAACCAAGAAGAGATCAACAGCCTAAATAGACCAATAATACAGGAAGAAATTGAAGATGTAATAAGTAGCCTCCCAACCAAAAAAAGCCCAGGCCCAGATGGTTTCACAGCAGAATTCTATAAAATATTTCAAAAAGACTTACAACCATTACTACTCAAGTTGTTTAGAAGGATACAAACGGAGGGAGTTCTTCCAGAATCCTTCTATAAAGCCAGCGTCACTCTATTAGCAAAATCAGGCAAAGATACAACCAAAAAGCAAAGCTATAGACCCATCTCCTTAATAAACACAGATGCAAAAATTCTAAATAAAATACTTGCAAATCGCATACAGATCCACATCAAGAAGATCATCCAATATGACCATGTTGGATTCATTCCAGAAATGCAGGGATGGTTCAATAAAAGACAAAAGCCATACGATCACCTCAATTGACAAAGAAAAAGCCTTTGACAAAATCCAGTATCCCTTCATGCTTAAATTCCTAGAGGGAATTGGATTGGAAGGATCATTCCTCAATGTAATCAAAGACATATACAGGAAACCCACAGACAATATCATCCTAAATGTGGAAACCACAGAAACATTCCCCTTAAAGGTAGCAAATCTGCAGGGCTGCACCCTGTTACCACTCCTTTTCAATATAATGCTTGAAACCCTTGCTAGGGTAATAAGGCAGGAAAAGGAAATTAAAGAAGTTCTAATTGGAAAAGAGGAAGTCAAGCTATCCTTTTGTTGATGATATGATCGTTTACTTAAGGGATGCTAAAACCTCCACCAGAAAACTCCTAGAAACAATTAAGAGCTTCAGTAAAGTGGCAGGATACAAAATAAAACTAGGAGAATAAGTAGCCTTTCTTTACACTAACAACAAGCTACTGAAGAAGGAATAGAAGGAGACCTTCCCACTCACAATAGCCTCAAAAACAATAAAATACCTAGGAACAAACCTAAACAAAGACACCAAGGATCTCTACAACAAAAATTTTAAACACTTGAAGAAAGAAATTGAAGAAGACATCAGAAGATGGAAAGACCTGCCATTTTCATGGATTGGGAAAATAAACATAGTAAAAATGTGCATTATACCCAAACTCTTGTACAGATTTAATGCAATTCCAAATAAAATCCCCAAGAGTTTCTTCACAGGCTTGGAAATAAAATCCTTAATTTAATTTGGAAAAACAAAAGACCCCGAATAGCAAAAGCAACCCTGAGCGAAAAGATCAATACAGGGGGGATCTCTATACCAGACTTCAAACTATACTACAGGGCTATAGGCTTAAAAACAGCCTGGTACTGGTACGAAAGCAGACCAGTCGACCAATGAAACAAAACTGAAGATCCAAACCTGAGAACATATAATTTCAGCCACCTCATATTCATCAAGGGGGCCAAGAAGACACTAATAGAGGAAAGACAGCATCTTTAGCAAGCAGTGTTGGCAAAAGTGGATCACCACCTTTAGAAGAATGAAATTAAACCCCTACCTCTCACACTGTACAAAAGTCAATTCCAGATGGATCAAAGACCTCAACGTGAAACCCAAAACTCTGGAGGCAATAGAAGAAAAAAGTTGGCAGCAGAGTATAAGACATAGGTGTAGGAAAAGACTTCCTAAATCAGACAACAGCTGTACAAGAAATTAGATTGACAATTGACAAATGGGACTTCATCAAACTCAAAAGCTTCTGTACATCAAAAGAAACAATCAAGGATGTGAAGAGAAAACCCACAGAGTGGGAGGAAAATTTCACTGCAGATACATCTGACAAAGCATTGATTTCCAGAGTACACAAACTACTCAAAAAACAAAGAAGAAAGACAACAAATGAATCACTCAAAAAAATGGGGCAAAGAACTGAATAGAGACTTCACTGAGGAGGAATTAGAGATGGCTGAGAAAAATCACAAAAAATGTTCAACATCACTAATAATTAGGGAAATGCAAATTAAAACCACTTTATGATGCCATGTCACTCTGATAAGACTGGCTAGTGTCAAGAAAACAAATGATGCCAAGTGCTGGAGAGGTTGTGGGGAAAGGGGAATACTCATCCATTGCTGGTGGGAATGTAAACTTTACAGCCACTATGGAAAGTAGTGTGGAGAACCCTTGGACAACTCAAAATGAGGTTGCTATTTGACCCAGCTAAAGTACTCCTGGGTATATACCCACAAGACTCATCTTACTGCAGAAATACATGCACAGCTATAGTTATTGAAGCTCTGTTCACAATAGCAAAAATCTGGAACCAACCCAAATGCCCTTAAACTGATGAGTGGATAGAGAAAATGTGGTAAATGTACCCAATGGATTTCTATGCAGCAGTAAAACAAGATAACATCATGAACTTTGCAGGTAAATGGATGGAACTAGAAGATATTATTTTAAGTGAAGTAACACACTCCCAGAAAAACAAATGACGAATGGTATCCCTCATCTGTGGATGCGAGTGTCAATAAGCCAGTTGTAAATACTTCTTGTGGGGAGGTATCCATATTGGAAAGAACAACAACAAAAAGATGGCATCAAACACTGACTGAAATGGTGAAACTGGAGGGGTGGGAGTGGCGGGAGAGGGACACTGTTCTATAATCCATTAATATGTATTTAATTGATGTGAGCTTAACAAGTATCCAATTTTGCCCAAAATCTATCTACAAACTACATGGTATTTTAGGACTCAATAAAAGTAAAAATATCTATATTAAACAACATTGGTTTAAATGTTTTAATAACAATGGTAATACATCTAAGTTAAATGGAAATATAAATTGTTGTTTACATTTGTTCTACTTAAAATCTGTATAACAATAACCTTGGGATTAACATATACAAATGTTCTCTATACTTTTGCTGTTATACAGTATCATCTTGTAACATTCTTTTTTACCTGTAGGATAATTTAACTTAAGGAATTAAGCTCACTTCCCAAATTAACAACATACAGTCACCCAAAATAGCTTGAGTAAATTTAAAGAAATTTACACTTTGATTCCTGCCTATAGGTATGTGTACTACAACTGCCTTTTTGAGACTCATGGTTCAAAAAATAAAAACCTAAAATTAAAAAAGGGGGGGATACAATTATATATTAAGCCTTTTTGTCAAATTTTCAATTTAAATCTTAAAACTAACTATGGGAAAAGATTTGTATGTTCCCACAGGTCAAAATGTCACCAACTTAATGGCTGAGAAAGAAAAGATACAACTTTGCATTGTGCAGGATGTAACCAATAAATACCAGCAGAGAAGTTGGCCCATCTATGCATTAAAAGGAAGAAAAGCCTCAGACTGCTACAGACCTCAAACATCTCTGTGGATCCTATTTGTAACAACTGTTTATAACGAGTCCTAATGAACCTTACCTTCTAAGGGCTGCAAAGTTTTAATATGAGATACCTTCTTACCTCCTTTTCATAGAACAAAGAAGTACATGAAGGCAATCAAGTCATTCTCTAACCATAACTTATAGCCAACTGTTATAGAGGTAATCTCCTATAAAACCGGTATAACTGTTTTCTTTAATTGACTAATAGACATAGGAAATGTGAAAAGGATTATTCTCTATTCAGTGCCAAATATAAAACTAAAGTCTTTTCAAGCTGTGTATTTAAGCAAAATAATACAGGAGAGCTCTGATATCAGCAATGGATTATTCTGCCAAGGAGATGTTGGCCAGGGGATCCAAGCCACCCCCCCCACACACACACGCAATAAAAGGTAAAGGCTTCTTGCCTGTAAACTGGGATACCTGCAAGAAGAGAGGTGGTAAGGCCCTGCTGTCGAAGATCTGATGCAAGCATGGGAAAGATGTATTGAGACCTCACTTTCAAGTGTACAGTTGGTCTCTGGAATGCCAGAGAGTGTTACCAAAGGCCACTAAACCAAGAAAGCAAATATTGGTCTCCTTGAGTCAAGCAAGACTCCTCCGTCAGCATCAGCTACACCTCACCTGCCTGGAAATACTGTGCAGCAGTGGCAGCCACATGTCTGTATATCCCAAATCGTATTGGCTGTTGGCTCTGTCCTTGTAGGAATAATTCATGGCTGATGCCACAAGCTTACATCCTCTAGTGGTTAGAAAAA
Source organism: Rhizomys pruinosus (assembly GCA_009823505.1). Classification (NCBI taxonomy): domain Eukaryota; kingdom Metazoa; phylum Chordata; class Mammalia; order Rodentia; family Spalacidae; genus Rhizomys; species Rhizomys pruinosus. The sequence continues at coordinate 343,360 of VZQC01014071.1, forward strand.
GTTATAAGCCACAGTAAGACCTTGTCATCTTTTACAGAAAAAATTATAATTCATGGATTAGCATACCATCCAAACATCCGTGTCTATACCAAAGTAACCTACCATAATAATTAGTACTGTTTAAATACCTGTCAGCCCATGAAAGGAAACAGCCAGAACCGATCAGAGTCCAAAGCAACATCTCCAGAGAAAGTAGACTGTTTTGCTTCTCGTCCACCAGTACCCCTTTTCTAAGCCTAGTGAACAATCTGCAGAAGAGGGGGCATGGTAGAATGTAAGGGCTGTGATTGGGGTGAATGGTGAAACTACAGGAACATAGTCTGGACACTTATTTTGTCAACATGATTGTACATATAAGCCCCAGCAGCTGGATGGCGGGAGACACGGGCTGTGTGGGTTTGGGCATAGCTGCTTGCAAATTGGTTTTACTTGAAGGATGCTTGTACTCATAACTTATTATTTATTGTTAAAAAAATAAAAAAAAATTGGAAAAATAAAGCATCCCAAACAACCCAAATTACTTTAGGGTGAAGCACATTGGAAAATGTTTCAGGTACTTAAAAAAATAATTTAGAGTTATTAATATTATTTTATGTATATTTTTATTTTTTGTTGATATTTTTATTACTTTCTTAATATTATTTTATGTATATTTTAATTAGTTTCTCCCATTTATTTGATTAATTGTACATATGGTTGTGTTAAAACTTCTGTGACTATGTTTTCTGCTTTTCTCTGATCTGTCCTAGCCATATTTCTTTTGGAGTTGTTGGCCAGTAATGACCTGTATCATTCCAGCGGATGGCCACACATCCAAGAAGGTATGCATGGCACAAACTGGACTTGATGGGTTTTAAAAAAAGTGGATAACACTGGGATAGGATCTAAAAGCTCAAGTCATTTATTTATCAACAAAAATGACTTCTAGGACTATGGCATACAAACACTCAAATCTGAGAATGAAATCCTACAAAACAGTTACTGAAGAACATTTTCTAGAATCCTGTTATGACAGAGGTTGAGTGTGGTCAGCTCCAAAATATGTAAAGCTTCTAATCTAAGCCTTCTGAGTGCTGCTGATCTGATGTCTCAACCAGAATGTTCCGATCCAGAGCCCAGGTGATGAAAGAAAAAATTCAGAGTTGCTGAAGTACTGTATAAAATAACTTCAGTCTATGTGTATAAAGTTCACTTGAAGTGCTGGAGTGATGGCTCAGGAGTTAAGAACACTAGCTATTCTTTCTGAGGACCTGGGTTTGATTCACAGTACCCACACAGTGGCTGACAACTCTTTGTAATTACAGGATCAGACATCTTCTTCTGACTTCCCAGGGCATTGCAAAACATGGATGCACATGCATACATATAGGCAGTACACTCATGCACATGGAAAAATATAAAAAAGAAAGTGATTTGAAACATTAAAACAAAGGATACAAAAAAAGCAAAGGATATAAAACTGGGATGGTTAGTGAGGAATAGTGGTGTGGATCCAGGAGGTGTTGTGGGAGGGGGTGAATATGATCAAAATGCATTGTATGAAACTTTCAAAGAAATAATAAAATGAGGAAGAAAAAATTAAAAAAGAAAACCCATCCCAATATGATATTTTGTGAAAAATCTTGTATAGATGTGTATTAGTTATAGACTTTTGTTTGTTTAAATGAAAATTTATTTATCATTTAATAAAAATCTGTATTTCTAAGAAAAAACTACTTGACAAAAGATTTAACATATATGACAGAATGCACGAGGACCTGTGGGGGGCGGGGGGCTGTTGGAGAAATTAATGGGGCAGGGCATCTTAATTTAAGAGCTATTGTATGAAATGCAAAAAACAATCTAAATATTGAAGATAAAAGATATCACACACTATGGTTGTCGGCTTTATTTCAGAGACACGGGGATGGTTCAAAATAGGTTATTATATAAATGTAATAATTCATAGAAATGGACTTATAGACAAAAATCATATGGTCATTTTAGTAGATGCAAGAAAGCCTTTTCACCAAAGCTAACATGTGTTCATGTTAAAAGTCCTAGAATGAATTGTAATGGAGGGAACATACCCCAACATAATTAACATGAGACAACAAAGTCACAGCCAACAACATTCTTTTCTTTCTTTCTTTCTTTCTTTCTTTCTTTCTTTCTTTCTTTCTTTCTTTCTTTCTTATTTTCTTTCTTTTCATAGGTAAACAGAAACAATATAAAATGACAATAACAAAACAAAGCAGCAAGAACAAAAGAAGGGGGAATGTCTATTTCTTATTCTGGCAAAATAATCAATATGAGGAACTTGGTATGTATTTCTCTTTTTCCCTTCTCTTTCTTTTCTCTCTTTGTTCCCTGCTCTTTTAGGGCTACCAGAAGGTTATGTGTTTACTGGATAGTCCAGGAAGCCTTGAGTTCTCAGCTGAGAAAGAGTCTGGTTAATTTGGCGTTCTCATCCCTAAATTGCCTAATCTGTTTCTAGCTCCTTTTTAGTAGTGTTACCCACTGAAAAGGGTCACCCCAACTACCAGAACGGAATCAGGATGCAGACCTCTCTGACTTCTTCCATTGTGAAAAGGGACATTGGGTGTGGCAACTGGGTTTTTGCCCATTCAGAGGGTCAGTCTAAAAGATTCCAAGCATAACTATAGAGGGAAAAAAATCCTTGACTGGTGCCCATGAAAGCAAAATGAAGGCACGAGTAGTTAGGTGCATGATCTAGGCAGGGCACCAGGAGAAATAAGAACAGGGTGAATTCGCTGTACAACTTAAAAATACATTAGGATGACCAGGGGTTTCAAAATGTCCATTTATTAAGTTTCCTTTTCTGTTCATTTGGTCTGGACTCAGGATCTGCTTTCCAGCCTTTTTAGTAGTCAGGTATGAGTTTACACTTAGATAATTGCTAGAAAGAAGGAGGAAATTTTATGATTGATCATTAATTAGCAACAGTGGACTTGTCCTTTGGCTGCAGATGACCTTACTATGTTAATCAAGGCCAAGATCTAAGGCTTTTATGCCTATTTAACATTATTTCATATAACTTTATGTCCAATATGTGGAGGCACAATTTTTCAGTCTTTAAAATAAATATATTGAATATTTATCTTTTGGTTATACTTTCTTTTGGGGTGCTTAAGTCAACACAGTTAGCCCAGATTAATGAAACTTTGTTTCTTCAAGGACTTTTGAGGTTCTGGTCTTCAGGGAGCACACAAGTTTTCAGAAAGGGGGGAGCGCTTGGCTCCTTCAGGCCATTTTTTCTTTTTTTTACTTTTTTAATTTATTTTTTGTTATTAAACTTTTCCCATACCTCATACATCATTTCTCAATTGAATTTAGAGCTGCTTTCCTTTCCATGCCCCATCCCACCTGAGTTTCTGCACTGTGCCGAACATGTCTTGCATCTTCTTTTGAGTCTTTCCAGAGTTTTTTCCAGTTTTTTGTTGTTGTTCTAACTCGTATTGCTTCAATATAACTATATATATAGTTATATATCGTTATGTATATATAGTTATATATACATAAATATATACATACATACACATATCACCTGAATTGGAGGATTTTCTATTTTTTTCTTTTGCTAAAACATGCTATGTTTTCCTTACCTGTTTCATCTACCTAGGTCAAGATCAGGTCTTGCTAGACCAAGCTTCCCTTTGGAGCACAAGGCAACTTTCCCCCATATTGAGTATCCTCTTTATAGAGTGGACACTGGCTCTTTCTTCCATATTGAGCTTCATCTTTATAGACTGGACACTGGCTAGGGTTCTGTTGGTGGATCTCCAAGACCTCCCTGCACAGAAAGCCTAGTGACTCACAATTGCAACACATTTTAAGAGATGCCCCAGTACAAAATCCCCTGGGCCCAATTGACCTCAGAGTGCAAAGAACAAAATTGTCCCTTAAATCACTTGGCAAAACTGGTATGGGCCTTATGTATGAGCATTAAGCCTCCAAAAAAGTTAAGTTACACCAATCTGGTATTTTATTCACTGTATCATATGTAGATAAAGTTTGAAAAAAAGCCTAAGAAGCCTTCCATAAACACTGACTAGAAGAAATTTAACACCAAAGGATAAGGAGGCAAAGTTAATGAGAGAAATTTAAACAATTTTAGGCATATCTTAAATATAAATGATTTACTATAAACATAAGTAGTTTCTTTACTTTTCCAAGCCCTATATCCTGGTTTGTAGTTTTCTAATAACAGGGAACATACCTGTTGACCAGAATTAAGCTGAAAAGATTACCAAGCCCCTCCAAACTGTCTCCTTCTGGGCTGCATGCCACTAGTTCAGGAAAGTAAACCTAGCTTTTCTTGAGTCAAGTTATCTTGAAATGGGCAGAAGAGACATAAAAAATAACACTTGCATAATAGATAGAGACCAAAAAAATATCTGTTAGTAGTCAAAGTTACCCTGTTACTTGTTTATGCCCCTTTAATCTGAATCTTCAACTGAAAGTCCATTACAAGGCAGGAATGGACCAAAAACCAAACACAAACTTTTGTGGTTATAATTCCATTTAGACTGGCTTTATTGTTTATACCATTCCACTCTAGAAACATTTCAACACTTCAATCGAGTACAAGTATCTTATTTTCTTTTTTTCTTTTTTTCTACTTTTAAGCTTTATTTTTGTGTAAGTCTTGTGAGGTGGGAATAATNTTTTTTCTTATTTCTTCTTTCATTCAGTAAAACAAGAAACAATAGTTAAAATGACAATAACAAAGACCAAAGCAGCAAGAATACAAAAGCAAGGGGCATGTTATTTCTTATTCTGGCCAAAAATATCATATGAGAACTTGTATGTTATTTCTCTTTTTCCCTCTTCTCTTTTCTCTCTTTGTTCCTCTGCTCTTTCAGGGCTACTAGAAGGATATGTGTTTACTGGATACTCCAGGAAGCCTTGATTCTCAGCTGACGAAAGAGTCTGGTTAATTTGAGAGGGGGGTCTTATCCCTAAATTGCCTAATCATTTTCTAGCTCCTTTTTTAGTAGTGTTAACTAAAAGGGTTCACCCCAACTACCAAACAGGAATCAGGAGCATTACTCTCTGACTTCTTCATGTGAAAAGGACATTTGGTGGCACTGGTTTTTGCCCATCAGAGTCAGTCTAAAAGATTCCAAGCATAACTATAGAGGGAGAAAAAAATCCTTGACTGGTACCAATGGAAGCAAAATGAAGGCAGGAGAATTTAAGAACATAGTCTAGGCAGGGGACCAAGAGAAATAAGAACAGGGTGAAATAAATGTCCAAATTAAAAGACATGCTATGGATCTGAACAGAGAACACTCAAAAGAAGAAACAAAATGTTTGGAATTTTTTTTTTCCTTTTTTTTTCATTTGTCTGGATCTCAGGATCTGCTTCCAGCCTTGTTTAGAGTCAGTATGAGTTTACACTTACATAATTGCTAAAAACAGAGCGAAATTTTAATAGATTGTAATCATTAATTGACAACAATTGTGGACTTGTTCTTTGGCTGCAGATGACCTTACTATGTTAATCAAGGCCAAGATCTAAGCTTTTATGCCTATTAATCTTCATAATTCATATAACTTTATTTTCCAAATTGAGGCCAAATTTTCTATCTTTTAAAACTAAATATACTTGAATATTTATCTTTTTGTATACTTCTTTTGGACACTTAAGGCCAACACAGTTAGCCCAGATTTATTTAAAACTTTGTCTCAGGGACTTTGAGGTTTCTTCTTCACGGGCACACACCCTAAGTTCTTCAGCAGAAGACCGGGACTTGCTCCTTTCAGGCCACTTTTTTCTTTTTTTTACTTTTCTTACTTATTTTTGTTTTATTAAAACTTTTCCCATACCTCATTACATATTCTCAAATGAATTTAAGCTTGCTCCTTCCACTGCCCCCATCCCACCTGAGTTTTCTTCACTGTGCCGAACGTCTCTGCATTCTTTCTTTTGAGCTATTCCAGAGTTCACAGTTTTTTGTTGTTTCTAACTCGTACTGCTTCAATTAGAACTTTATATTATATAGTCATATACTCGTTATGTATATAAGTCTATATATACATACAATATAAACATTATCAGTAACATATATCCCCTGAATTGGAGGATTTTCTATTTTTTTCTTTGCTTGAAACTATGCTAGTGTTTTTCCTTAACCTGTTTTCATTTACTACCGGTCAAGATCAGGTCTGCTGAGCCAAGCTTCCCTCGGGCACCAAAAGCAACTTTTCTCCCCATATTTTATCCTCTTTATCTTTATTGATTGATTTATACTACTGGCTCTTTCTTTTGTCTCTAGTGATTTCGTCCTCTCATCTTTATTAGACGGGACACTGGCCTTAGTTCTGTTCGTGGATCCCAAGACCTCCCTGCACAGAAAAACTGATGACTCACATTTGCAAGACATTTAGGATCTGGCCCCTGTACAAAATCCCCTGGGCCCAATTGACCTCAGAGTGCAAAGAACAAAATTGTCTACTTGTCCCTTAAATTCACTTGGCCAAATTGGTATGGTCTTAGGTATGGGCATTAAGCCTCCAAAAAAAGTTAATTACACTCAATCTGGCTTATTTTTTCACTGTATTCTTATATTTGTATTATTTTAATATTTTTGAAAAAAAGTCCTATAGAAGCTCTTCCGTAAACATTTACTAGAAGAAATTTAACATCCAAAGGATAAGGCCAAAATTAATAAAAATTTAAACGAATTTTAGCAATTCTAAATATAAAACGTTACTATAAACATAAGTAGTTTCTTTACTTTTCCAAGCCCTATATCTTGGGTTTGTGGTTTCTGAATAAAGGTAATACGATGACCAATTAAGCTGAAATACCAAGTCCATCCAAACTGTCTCTGTCCAGGGTCCATGCCACTAGTTCAGGAAAGTAAACCCAGATTTTCTTGAGTCAAATTATCTTGAAATGGCAGAGCAGACATGAAAAAATAACACTGGCAATAATAGACTAGCGACTAAAATATAATATCTTATTAGTTCAAATTAGTTACCCTTTTATTTTTTTATTGCCTTTCTTTAATCTGAATCTTCACTGAATTAGTCCTATTAAATAGCGGAAGGACCAAAAACCAAACTAACAAACTTTTGTCGTATAAATTTCCATTTTAGACGCTTTATTGTTATGAGATAACCATGTTCGCATCTCTTGATAAACATGGTTTCAAGACCACTCATCGAGCATACAATGATAATCTTATTCGTTTATTCTTTTTTTTTTTTTTTTTGCGGGGTTCTTATCCTCAGCCTTTAACCGCTGCAGTATTCCCCCAGCCTAAGTATCTTATTTTCTACTAAACTTTGCAATATTTATGCCCATCCAGTTGAACTGGGAAGTTCCCCAAACACATCACAGCAAAATAAAAAGCTCAAAGTGACCATACAAGTCCCAGGGCCAACTCTGGCTATCACATCTTTCCAGATATTCAGAAATGCTCCACATAGGTCTGTCAAAAACCTGTCTATCCACCTGCAAAATGTCCCACCTAGTGATCAAATACCCCCCAAACACAACCAAAGGCCTTCAATTCTATTTTATCAAGTATTAGCATAGCAACTCCTCCTTCTTTCTTAGTGCCATTTCATTGTATTATTATTTACCCTCCTTTCCCCTTAATAATGTCTATCTTTAAAGGCGAGGTAACATTCCTGGAAACATGGAAAAAAAGGATTTTTTTTCTTAATCCTTTCTACCAGTCTCTGTCTCTTAATAGGAGAATTCATTCTATTGATATTTAAAACTGTTTTTGAGAGAATTAAATTGCTTCCAATTGTTTTGATTTCTAGTACATTGTTACCCTACGTTTTTATTTCCATAGTAGTAGTATCATTTGCTTTGTAGTGTTGATTGTTTATAGTCATCCCTGCCCTCTACTCTTTGTGTTGCTTGAAGTATTCTCTGCAGGCATGGTTTATTGGAGAGGAATTCTTTCAACGTATTTATATCATGGAACATTTCCTTTCTCCTTCAATTATAATAGATCATTTTTCTGGATAAAATACTCTGGGTTGGCATCTATAGTTTTTAGAGCCAGAAATATTTTAGACCAGGCTCTTTTGGTGTTCATAATCTACATTGAGAAATCAGCTGCAATTCTGAAAGGTTTCCTCTGTAGGGAACTTGTTTTTCTTTTGCAGCCCTCAGTATACTTTCTTTGCTTTGAACATCTAGTATTTTCACTATGATATGATGTGGAGAATTTCTTTTATGGTTCTGTCTGCTTGGAGTTCTATATGCTTCTAATACTTGTATAGGTATCTCTTGCTTTAATTTGGAAAAGTTATCTCTAAAATTTTGTTGAAGACTTAGGCCATACCATTATCCTGTGAGTTTTCTTCTTCTCTCCTTATAATTTGTAAGTTTGGTTTTTTAATAGTATCCCATAGTTCCTGGTTATTCTATTCTTGATGTTTTTCTTTTAATTTTCATAATCTTTACTTAATTTATCCAATTCTTCAATATTGTCTTCCAACCTTGATATTTGATTTTCTACTTCATCCATTCAATTATTAAGAGTTTCTCCCATCCTTTCCAAGTTGTTTGTGGAATGTTGCATTTATTTTTTCATTTCAACTTGAATTATCTTCAATGTTTCTACATCTTTCATAATTTCATTCCACAGTTTATCATTGTCCTCTTTCAGATTATCCCGGTCTTCTTTTAGATCCAGGACTTCCTTGTTTATAAGCTCCTTAAACTCGCTTGTTTATAAGCTCCTTAAACTCCCTCAATTTCTTAATTTCTCTAATGATATTTATAATTGTTCTTTTGAGATCTGTATCCTGAGTTATATCCAACGTGTCTTCATTGGAGGGTGCTCGAATAGGGGTATTAGTGATTTTTGGAGATCTACCTGAGTCTTTCTTTCATTGAGCTTTAGTCATTTGGGTTGCTTCTGTTGGGAGTGGTTCTAAAGTGGGACTTAGGTGTTTATTGAGCTGATGTCGGTCATACATTTGTATCTGGTACTCTATTATATTCCTCGATCTATTTTTCTATTATTTTTGTGCTCATACTATGCTGTTTCTATTAGTATGGGTGTGTAGTATAACTTGAAAATAGATATGGTAATATATTCACCAATATTCTTATTGGTAAAGATTTCATTGACAATCAGCTGTTGTGGTTGTTTGAATGAGTGTCCCCCATAGGCTTTAAGTATTCAGACATTTGTCTCCAGTTGGTGGCACTCTTCTTGGTGGTCTTAGAAGGTGTGGCCATGCTAGAGGAAGTACGTTATTGGGGACAGGCTTAGTGAGTTTAACAAGCCTTGCAGTCTCCAGTCGCTCTCTCTGCTTCCTGTGCTCATTACGAGATGTGACCCTTGGCTTGCTACTCTATCCCTGGCCACCACGCTTCCCGCCACAATGGACTCTGATTCCCTGGAACCATCAATTGTAAGCTCAAATAAACTCTTCCTTTTATAAGTTACTTTGGTCATGGTGTTTTATCACAGCAACAGAAAAGTGACTAGTACAATTATTTGGTTCCAGAGAGTGGGGTGTTGGCTGTGAAGAACCTGACCATGTGGATATTTGGAGAAATGTGGAAGATTTTGGAACTTTGGGCTAGAAAAGCTGTTGACTACTGTAAGCAGAGCTTAACAGGCCATTCTAGTAGAAGCCTGGAAGAAAGCATTGCTGCAAAAAATGTAGTTCCAGAGGAAAATAAAGACTTAGGCAGCAACTGGGATATTTTGATAAAGAGTCTGGCAGCAGTTTGCCCACAGCCCAAATGCTTGCCTGATGCTAAGTTGAAAAGCAATGGACTAATGTCTTTGGCAGAGGATATTTCAAGACAGCCTAATGTAGAAATGGTGGTGTGGCTATTAATGGTGAATATTGTGCAGATCTACAGTGAAGAAGAGCAGATGGGGCAGAAAGAAATGCAGAATGTACAGTTTGGATCTGAAAACTGCACTAGGAAGATTAAAGGTGGGGCCAAGGCATGTGAAGGAGAGGTTCCCTTTCATAAGGAGATTAAAGCCATTAAGGAGAGGCCTGGAGATTTACAAGTAAACAAAAGAATCAGTACCTTCAGGGCAAGACCACACCCAGCTAATCCTCCAGCAAGTCCAGGGCAGAGAAAAGTTGCAAATGTGGTTGAAATAGGCCAGGGTCCATCCCAAAATTGCAGCCAAACTCGGCAGTTTCATTCACGTGGTGCTGGCTTTAGAGGCATGAAGTTTGCAAGAGTGAAGGGGTCATCAGTTCTTCCTCCACGGTTTCAGAGAGCTGCCAAGGTCAGGCAGAGTGCAGCAGGGGTGTCCCTGCATAAAGTAGGCCCTGATAGGCCATTGCATGAAGCTGTGAATGTGAAGCCTGGTTGGCAGCGGAGACCCCAAGAAGACATTCGAGATGCCAGACCTGTGAGATATTTGCCAAGGAGAGCTGCATACAGGGAGTGGTACCAGCCTAAGAAAGAGATGTATGTTGCAAGCAAAGCTGGAAGAGCTGAGCCATCTAAGCCCTTTGGAAGTCAAGTCCCAGAAGTTGCATGTGGAGCTACTGGACTTGGCGTTTGCCCTGCTGGTTTTCGGTCTTGTTTTGGTCCAGTATTTCCTCACTATGCCTCTATTCCTCCCTTTTGGAATGGGAATGTGTATTCGGTTGCACTGTACATTGGGAGTATGTAATTTCTCTTTTGATTTTACAGGAGCTTACAGTTTAGGAGATTGGCCTGAGTCTCAGAAGAGACTTTGGACTGTAGACTTTTGAATGGCATTGAAACTGGTAAAGACTATGGGGACTTTTAAGGTTTGACTAAATGCATTTTGCATTTTATATGCTAAGGAGCCTATGGGGGCCAGGGAGTGAAATGTGGTGGTTTGAATGAGTGTCCCTCATAGTCTTTAAGTATTCAGACATTTGTCTCCAGTTGGTGGCACTCTTCTTCGAGGTCTTAGAAGGTGTGGCCATGCTAGAGGAAGTACGTTATTGGGGGCAGCTTAGTGAGTTTAACAAGACTTGCAGTCTCCAGTCGCTCTCTCTGCTTCCTGTGCTCATTGCGAGATGTGACCTTCGGCTTGCTACTCTATAACTGGCCACCACGCTTCCCACCACAATGGACTCTGATTCCCTGGAACCGTCAATCATAAGCTCAAATAAACTCATCCTTTTATAAGTTCCTTTGGTCATGGCGTTTTATCACAGCAACAAAAAAGTGACTAATACAGCTATCTTTTGTGTTTCCACATACATTTTTTTTTCTATTTATGTGGAGATTTGTAATTTTATGGGGGAAGAGGGATAGCACTGAACAAGTACATATCTTTGGTATAATAGCTTTGGTAGAATTTTTACACTATTATTTTTGTCCATTCAGGAACATAAGAAGGCTTTCCATCTTTTAGTACCTTCTTATAGTTATTAGTAGATGAGTTATTAATTACTGGCAGCTGATTACTGCTCTGTGAGGAAGAGCTGATCTTTTTTTAAATTTTTTTTAATTTAATTTTATTTACTTCTATATGTGTATGAATGTACTGTCTGCATGCAGGTTTGTGCACCCATGTTGTGCAATGCCGCGGAGGTCAGTAGAGGGTCTCAGATCCCCTGGAACTGGAGTTCTCCTGGAATTGGAGTTTCAGATGGTTTTCAGCCGCCATATGGGTGCTGGGGATCGAACCCAGGTCCTCTGTAAGAGCAGTCAGCACTCTTAACCTCTAGGCCATCTCTCCAGCCCCAGAGCTGATCTTCTTAAAAGGAAGGACTCTACATAGGCTGAATAGACCCTAGTGAATGAACTTTCACCAAGGAACATCTGGCATCACTAACTTGAAAAGATAGGCCTTTCCTTAGTGTTTTAAAAGTTTCATCTTACAGGTCTTTGGTTTCTTTGCAGAGTTGTATTCTAAAATATTTATGGAAGGGTAATTGAGAAGGGAATTGTTTCAGGGTGTGGTGGTGCATACCTTTAATCCCAAAACTCAGGATGCAGAGACAGGTAGATCTCTGTGAGTTCAAGGCCAATCTGATCTACATAGCGAATTCCAGGACAACTGTGTGGTGTCACCACTGAGATTTGTGGCAGGGCCCACTTAATCCTGGGACGACCCATGTGGAAAATACACGCAAAAAAAAAATCACACCACATGTATGCAGGTTGAGGTTCAAATGCAGAGAGAGATTTTATTCCAACATGTCTGCTTAAATATCCATCATGACTCAATCCTCAAGGCCTAATGCTAAATCTTTTCATCACTACACTCCACCCCATGGGTGTGGCCAGGGAGTTACCATTAGTTTATAATGCTACCCATCTTAAATAAGTTTTCCCACATCTCACCCTTTTAATTTTATTTTTTAAATTTTTCTGAGAGGCAGGGGAGCCCATGGGTGAGGCTAACAACCCAAAGGAACCTGAGTTTTGAATAGCCAACTGCTCAAGCCTGTTTTGAGTGCTAGACAGTGGGGGACAGGTCAGACCTGAAACTTTATTTTCACACTAAGGATAATTAATATCCAAAAATCCCAACCATGAAGTAAGCTGATTGTCAAGCATAAGCAATGAATGTAAGTAACATTCATTTAAAACCAATCAGCAACTAACTATGTCCATATTTTCAACAACCCAAGTTCCCATAGTCCAATTGGAGAAGCTTGTATGCACAAGCATGTTGATCAAATAAGAGTCCAGTCTATACTGCTATAGTCTCATGATTCACCCCAATATCTCTGCAGCCCTTACATTCTACCATGCCTCCTCTTCCGCAATTTGTTCCCTAGGCTTTAGGAAAGGAGAACAAGTGGATGAGAAGCAAAGCACTCTATTTTCTCTGGAGATGTCATTTTGGACTCTAGTCTGTTCAGGTTGTTCCCCTTCATGTATTGACAGCTTATACAGGGTACCTTTTTAATTCTACCAACAAAGCACAAACAATTAATATACAGGCACTTAAACAGGCATTTAAACAGTACTAACTATTATGGCAAGCTAAGCTGTGAGCATAGACATAGATGTTTGGATGGTATGCTAATCCACAAACTGTGGTTTCTCTATAAATGGTGACAAGTTCTTAATGTGGCTTATAAAATCTCCTCACCACTAGAGGACATAAGCTTGTGGCACCAGCCATGACTTATTCCTCCAAGGAGAGAATTAATAGCCAATTAGATTGGGGATATATATATATATATATATATATATTAATATATATATATCTGCCACTGTTGCACAGAACTCCAGACAGTTGAGGTGTAGCTGATACTGCCAGAGAGGTCTTGCTTGACTCAAGGAGACCAATATTTTCTGTATTACATTATTTTGGCCTTTGGTAATGTCCTCTGGCATTTCAGAGGCAAACTGCACATTAGCAAGTGAAGTCTCAAAACATTTTTTTCATGCATACACCAGGTCTTCAACAACAGGGACTTACCACCTTTCTCCTTGCAGATATCCCATTTTGTACAGGCAAAATTGCCATTTATAATTTTGGTGGCTTGGATTCCCCTAGCCAACATTTCCTTGGTAGAAAATCCATTGCTGATATTCAGAGCCCTCCTGTGTTAATATATTTTGCTTATGTTCACCAGGCTTATAAAGACTTTACTATTATATTTGGCTCTAAATAGAGAATTATCCTTTCAAATTTCCTATGTCTATCAGCCAATTAAAGAGGGTAGTTATACCTGTTTTAAAAGAAATTAACCCTCTGTGGATCCTACAATGTAACAACTAGTTATAATGAGTCCTAATGGAAAACTTACCTTCTAGGTGCCACAAAGGTTCTGATAAGAGAGACTTCCTTGCCTTCCCACCCATAGAAAAAGGAGGAAATATGACAATGATGAGGTCGCTCCCCAAACTTAAATGGAGACAACTATTGTAGAGGTGATCTCTTATAAAAAACCGGTTAAAACTGCTTTCTTTAATTGACTTTACTAGGACATGGGAAACTGTGGAAGGGGATTACTCTCTGTTCAGAACAAATATAATACTAAAGTCCTTCAGCTATGCACTTAAGCAAAAAATATATTAATACAGAGGCTCTGACATCAGCAATGGACTTGTTTCTACCAGGTGGATTTGGCCAGGGGATCCAAGGCCCCACAAAAGGTAAGGGCTCCTTGCCTCTTAAGTTGGGATACATGCAGGAAGAGAGGCAATAAGACCCTGCTGCGAGACCTGACGTTAAACTGGGAGGGATGTATTGAGACCACAACATGCAAGTGTACAGGATGGCCTCTGGAATGCCAGAGAGTGTTACCCAAAGGCCACTAAACCAATAAAGCAAATACGGGTCTCCCTGAGTCAAGCAAGACTCCACCGTCAGCCCAGCTACACCTCACCTAACCTGGAAAATCTGTGCAGGCAGCAGAGGCAGCCATGCCTGTATATCCCCCAAATCTAATTGGCTATTGGCTCTCCCTTGGAGGAAATAACCCATGGCTTGATGCCACCAAGCTTACATCCTCTACAGGTTAGTGTTATAAGGCCACAGTAAGACCCTGTCATATTTAACAGGGGGGAAAAATTGTAATTCATGGATAAACATATCCAAACATGTGTCTATGCTAAAGTTACCTACCATAACTATTAGTTGCTGCTTAAATACCTATATATCTAATTGCTTGTTCTTCATTAGTAGGATCGAAAGGTTATTTCCTGGACAAACTGTCAGCCCATGAAAGGAAACAAGCCAAGAATTGAACCAGAGTCCAAGTCAACAAGCTCCAGAGAGAGTGGACTGTTTTACCTCTCATCCACCTGTGCACCTTTTCCTAACCTAGGGAAAAAAAACCTGCGGAAGGGGGGCGTGGTCGAATGTAAGGCTCGCGATTGAGGTGAAGGTAAAATACAAAGCAATAGTAGACTGGAAACTCATCTTGATCAACCTATCGACATCTAACCACACCCCACGATGGTAGGGGACAGGCTGTAGTGTGTTTGGGCACAACAAGCCTGCAGATTAGTTTTTGGCATGAAGGATGCTTGTACTCATGGATTATCACTATATAGCTAAAAATTGAAAAAAAAAAAAATGAGAGAAAAGATGTCAGACATTTATGCAGATGCATGATCTGGGATGGCGTGGGGGTGGGGGGGAGGGAAAGGAAAAAAAAAAAAAAAATAACTTGGAAAGAAAAAATGAAAAAAATGTTATGAAATAGCACAAAGCCCATAAAAAAAAATTAAAAAAAAAAAAAAAAGAAATTGATTAGCTGAAAATTAAAAAACAAAAAAAAAAAAAAAAGAAAAGTATAGTACCACATACAAGTGAGCTATACATTAAAAAAAAAAAAAAAAAAAAAAGAAATTACCACTATAACAGTTGGCTCTAATTTACAGTTAGGGAATGACTTCATTACCATCATGTTTTTATTTTTCCTATAAAAGGGAAGAGGTAGGAAGTTTTCTCAGCATCCAGAAGGTAAACTTCATTAGGGCCCATTATAAACAGTTATCCCAAACAGAATTCAGAGAGATGCTCAGTGTCTGTGACTCAGGTAGTCCGAGGTTTCTTTTTCTTTACTGTTCAGATGGGCCACCCTCTCTGCTGGCATTTCCAGTCCATCTTGCACAGCCAAAATTACATTTTCAGGCATTTAGGTTGGTGTTTTTACCTGTGGGAACATACAAATCTCCTCCCATTGTTAGTTTCAAGACCTCAAAATTGAAAATTTATCAAAAGATTTGGAATTCAGAAGGAATATTATACCACCTCCCTCCTTTTATTTTTTTTTTAATTTTTTTTTTGCCTAAGTTGTATTACACATACCTATGAACAGGAACCAAGGTGTAAGTTTTCATCAAATTTACCCAAACTGTTTATCATTGACTGTATGCTACTTATTTTGGGAGTGAACTTAAACTTAATTTCTTTAAATTATCCTACAAGCAAAAGAAAAATGTTACAAGGTGATACTGTATAACACACAAAAATATAGAGACCATTTGTGTACCTTAACTCCAAAGTTGGTGTTAGAAAGTCAAGACAAATTATGAATATAACAATTAACATTTTTTATTCCCAATTAGTTCAAACATATTACCATTTTAAACTGCAAATCTTACAAAGTGGATTTTAATAACTATCTTCCTCCAAGCTCTTGGCCTTCTCCATGCCTGACATGAAAACCTACTTTAACGAATTTTTCAATATCTAGCTCTTAATAAAATTTTCTTTTACAGTTCTTATGCCCATCAGTTAATTAAAGACTGGCTAGATATGCCCCATGAGATGTTGTTACCATCATACCCATCTTGATTATTATTTTTTTTTTGTGGGAGCTTCTAGGAAGCTTCCTTTGTCACGAACAGGTGCATTACAGCCCTGCTAAGGGGAGAGGGACACACAGTGCCCACTTTGTGGACATTGTGGGGAGCTGGCCTCATTGCCTAGAGGTCAGTTGTTCATTTCTGTGACCTGACCGGAGATGTTACTTCCTAATTGGGTCTTTAGCCTGGGAAAATGAGACGCGTTTCCCACTCTTGGCCGTAACTTTCCACCTGCCCAAGTCCAGGACAGTAATTTCACACCAGCTTCCCAGGTTGGTGGTCCCCAAAGGGAGCCTTTTTCCAAACCAACTGGTCACCCAAATGAAATGCAGGCCTCAACACCAGCTACCCACTGGTCATCTGAACAAAATGCAGGCTTAGCCTGTATGCACGCAAAAATTTTAAATTAAAAAATGGCAGCTGCTAATTCTCCAATGATGTTAATTGGAATTCAATATTTTTAATTTTTTAAATTTTAAAATTTTATACCTTTTATTTTTTATTCCCAAATACCCAAAAACTTATTAACACTTTAATACAATGAAAACCTGGTTGTATCTTTTAGATGTTGAAAGAGTGTGACCAGTAGGTGGTAGTGTAGATACATTATTTTAATATTTTTAATACATAACCCATAACCTTTGTTGAAATTGAATTATGTTTTGGCTGTTTAATATAAATTTGTGTTTTGAGAAGGAAGGGCCACATTCCAACTCAGAGGCAATGTTTTTACTGGTATCATGGGAGTTAACATTAAAATATACTTAGAACACAAGTACACACATCCATATATATGTGTGCATGCACATACATGCATACATACATGCATACATACATACATACATACATACATAAATACATACATACATAAAAGTTTATTAGGTTGACCTGTAAGGGAAGAAAGCCATATTGTTTGATGTCCAATGAAAAACATGAAACTTTTATAATTTGTTATAGGGTTATTTTTACATAATTAGAATAAATGTCCTAGTCACTCATAAAACAGCTGAGATCCATATGCCACATCTTAGGCCCATTCCCAACCACTTGCCTTCAATGAACTATACCTAAAGTTTATTATTCTTTCCCTATCCTATCCCTTCTGGTTAATTACTGGTAAGCTGTCCCTCTCCTAAGCCTAACTGTCCCTATGTTATTTACAAATCTAAAGATTGAGGATTCCCAAAAGTAGACAGGCCATAGTTGTTTGTAGTCTTGGAATGATCCATTTTATCTTGCTATTAAGGACTTTGGAATAATAATAATTATCCAGAATCACAACAATTACAACCATTATTAATTATTATTAATTATCAATAATTATTATCCATTGTTAGTCATAACAATCATTAATAATTATTATTAATAATTGTCAATAATAATAGTCAACAATGAACAATTTGCCATTAGACTGAATTTTTATCAATTATTATTAAAAATTATATTCAATAAAAAACTATAACCATTAATAATGATTACTACTAATAATTAATAATCTATCATTAAACTGAATAATATGCATACTATAAACCCAATTAAAATTGTTAATACTAAGGGTATAACAAACATTTTTTATGAATTGAATCTATTTTTGTTTATAGTCAGCTAAATAGATTTAAACCTGTAGGATTATAATTAATTAAAAGCAGGAACTCGCATTCATTCACACATACACACAGCTTGAAGATGGGCTTAAAGAAACATAAAAGAATTTTTTTAAAAAATTCTAATTTAAATTGAACCAAAATATCAATTCATGTTGTTAAAGAGAATTTTACCAATGGTCCTTAAAAAGACAAATTATCGGAGGAAGTTTGTTTTGTTAGAACTTCAAGGCCTGTAAATTTTCCAAGAAATCCATCTATCTTGTTTCCAAAATGCTGAAATCAAAAGAATGTTACCTAAAATCAAAATTTAAAGGGCATGATTTAGATGCCATGTGCTCAGTGAGGCAGCTGGTATGCATGCACAGCAGGCAGGCTTATGGCGCCTGGCCAGAGCTCAGACCACGTGTGATCAAGAATTATGTGAGAAGAGATTTTTAAGGTGAAACACATTTAAAAGGAGAAAGATAAAATTAAATCAGCCAATTAATTTTAACTGTGCACATATATTTACTCAAAGGATATCTAGGGTACCCAAGGGGTAAGTAAGAATATTACACTTTAAGTTAAGCATGCTGAAATGGATTTGAATTACTGTTAGCTAAATCCCAACCTTGGATCTACAAATAGCCAGTAGGTTTTAGGTAAGAAGAGTTAGATTTAGAGAAAACCCATAAGAAGACAAGAAAGCAGCACGCTTTTATCTAAAAACAGATTTTGTATACAAAATTTAAGAGAAAAATGGCCAAGGCTTGAAATTATTTTGAAGAGGCTGCTCTTGGAAGAGGGCAGTTCAGTGAAAGGCCTTAATTTGCAACAGAATGAAGTGTGCTCAGGTTGAGGAGAGCTACCAGGAGAAAATTTACATATGAATAAGTTAAGATTGGAACCGAACTTGAGGAGCTGGTTCCTCACAGTCTTTCTTTGGGGGGTGGGGGTGGAATTTAAAACCAGAAAGTTTTTCAGACCTGTAAAATTATGAAAAATTGATTTTAAGGCCAAGCATAACTGCTAAGCCTTAATATTAAACTCAGCCTTGAGGTCACTGGATTTTATAGCCAGCAGGAGTGACCATGCCAAGAGGCACATGCCTGGAAGTCACTGGGTGCTCCCTATGAACCAAATCAGAGGCAGGCTGCTCTCCAAGTGTACAAAGCCACATGCCCTCAGACCACTGTCCCATCCACCGAAACCAGCAGGAAAGATGGCTCCACCACAACAGATAGATATCAGGAGAGGGAAGAAAAAGGCAAGATTTAGGGATATGCATACCTAAGTTGTCAAGGTTTCTTTCTGCTCCACGTTGGGCGCCAATTGTGGTGTCACCTCTGAGACTTGTGGCGGGGCCCACTTAATCCTGGGATGACCCATGTGGAAAACACATGCAGAAAAGCCCACCACGTGTACGCAGGTTGAGGTTCAAATGCAGAGAGAGATTTTATTCCAACATGTCTGCTTAAATATCCATCATGACTCAATCCTCAGGGCCGAATGATAAATCTTTTAGTCACTACACTCCACCTCATGGGTGTGGCCAGGGAGGTCCCATTAGTTTAGAATGCTACCCATCTTAACTAAGTTTTCCCACACAACTGGGGCTACAGGGAGACCCTGTGTCAAAAAGACCAAAAGAAGAGAGAGAGAGAGAGAGAGAGAGAGAGAGAGAGAGAGAGAGAGAGAGAGAGAATGGAATTTTTTTCATGGTTTCTTTCTCTGTGTATTTGTCAGTGGTATGTACAAAGACTATATTTTATGTTAATTTTGAATATTGTCCCTTTGATGAAAGTGTTTATCAGCTTTAGGAGTTTTCTCATGTAGTCATTACTGACTTTTATTTATAGAATCCTATATTCTGAAAGTAAGGATGCTTTGTTTTCTTCCTTCCCTTTTTATATCACTTTATCTGCCCTTGTTTTATTGCTGTAGATACGACTTTAAGAAGTATGTTATAAAGAAATCAAGGGAAAGGAATCCTTGTTTTGTTCCTTATTTTAATTGAAATTCTTTCAGTCTTTATGTAGCATGATTTTGGCTTGGCTATATACAACAAAACTAAGCAAAGATTTTAGCATGAAGGAATTTTGGACTTTTTGAAAGATCATTTCTGACTCTACTGGACTGTATTTCTGTCCTTGAATATATTTATGTGGTTGATTACATTTATTAATTTACATATGTTGGATGGTCCCTGCACCTCTCATATAAAACCAACTCATTCATGCAGGAGGATATATTTAATGTGTTCTTGAATTTGGTTTGCAATTATTATTATTTTGGGGGGGTTGAGACAGAGTCTCTCTGTAGCTCTGGCAGTCCCGGAACTCACTCTGTGACCAGGCTTGCCTGGAACTCACAGAGATTGGCCTGGCTCTGCCTCCCATGTGCTAGGATTAAAAGCATGTGCCACCACGCCCAGCTGGTTTGCAATTACTTTATTGAGAAAATTTGTAGCTGTGTTCATCAGGGAGCTTGGTCTATAATGTTATTCTTGGTTTTGTCTTTATTTGTTTAGCTATCAATATAATGCTAGCTTTGTAAAAAAGAGTTTGGACACTTTCCTTCCTTTTCCATTTCATTGATTAATTTGAGAAACATTAACATTAGTACTGTTTTAGAAAGTCTGCTGAAATTCATCTGGACCTGTGCATTTTTTTTTCTGTAAGATTTTTACTTCTACCTCAGTCTTGTTGCCTGTGTTGGATCTATTCATTTTTTTTTTTTTATATAACTTCTTGGTTTAACTTTGGTAGGTCATAGGCTCGTAGGCATTCATTCATTTCTTTTAGGTTTTCCTGTTTGGTTGAATTTAGGATTCTGAAGGATGTCATTATGACCTGAACCAATCTACTAGTTTGTGTCTTTTTATTATAATGTTGAGTCCACTGATATTTGGAGTTATCATTGAAAGATATGTAATAATTTTTATATTGTTTATTTTACATTTTTGATGTTTACTTATCCTTTGTTTACTTTTACTCTTTTTCATTTTTATGATTTTTTATTGAAGTTTTGTGGATTTCATGCAACATTTCTTTAACCAAATTTAGAACCATTCCCCTTTCCTTGGCCCCCACCCCAGCAGAGCTCATGCATTCTGCCATACATGTTCTGAATCTTTTTCTCAGTCTTTTTAAATTTTTTCAATGCAGAAGTTTATTGTTTTGGGCAGACATTTACTATTTCAGTCGGTTCTTTTACAGTCTTTTGTTGTTGTTATTGTTCCTTCCAATTTGTATCACTCCCAAACATGTATATATATACATGCCACACATATGGCAAAATTATTACATCTGAAAATAAACTATAGGTTAATTGCAAAACATGTTTAGGAATTTACATTTTGAGAGTAGAGTTGTATATAGGTAAAGAAAAATATTACTTTACATTCCTACATTACATAATTTTATATTTAAATGTTTATATGTGCACACACGTGTGTCTGAGTGTGTGTGTGTGTACACACACACATGAGTACACATGCAAATACATTCTTGTTTGCTTTTCTGTTGTGGTGGAAAGCACTCTGACCAAAGCTAACTTACAAGAGAACAATTGTTTGGATGAAATTTCTAGGTAACAGTTCATCACTAAGGGATGTCAGGACAGGAACTCACATAAGAACAGAAGCAGAAAACATGGAGAACAACTGCTTACTGGCTTCTTGGCTACATTCTTCTAGACTAGCTCTCTCCCACAGTGCAAGACCCTCCCTAATGATGGTACCACTCACAGTTGGCTCAGCCTGCCAGCATCTCTGAGAAATCAAGAAAATGATCCACAGATATGCTCACTAGTCAAAGTGATCGAGACAATGCCAAAATCAAGACACCCACAGATAACCTTGAGCTGTGTCAAGTTGACTGCTATAGCTAAGTAGGAGATTATGGGAGTGCAAGGGCTTGCATAGGTATGAAGTTTGGGGTACACCCAGAGCTGGATTTGCAGGTAGTTTTGAACTGCCTGATGTTGGTGTGCGGAACTGAACTTAAGTCCTCTGCATAAGCAGTGTGCCTTCTTAACTGCTGAGATATTTTTAAAACCAAGTCTTCATTTTCTTTTTAAAATTTTTTTTTTATTATTTATTTTTGTATGCGTATAAATGTATTGTTTGCATGCAGGTCTGTGCACCCGTGTCGTGCAATGCCGCGGAGGTCAGAAGAGGGTCTCAGATTCCCCTGGAACTGGAGTTCTCCTGGAATTGGAGTTACAGACGGTTCTTAGCCGCCATGTGGGTGCTGGGGATCGAACCCGGGTCCTCTGCAAGAGCGTCGGTGCTCTTAACCGCTAGGCTATCTCTCCAGCCCCCCAAGTCTTCATTTTCTTAAATATCTTAGTACTTTTATTTCCTCTAGCTTCTTGAATGTGTTTTGATCTTTATCTTCTGTTCAAATTATTTCCTTCCTATATAGAGCTGGCTTTGTAGATATAGAATACTTTAGGATTTTTTAACATGGCAAGTTTTACTTTTCCTTTCTACTTTCATAAGACAGATAATTTTTCTGGGCATAGTAGTCTGTGTTGGCATTTGTAGTCTTACAGGTCTTGAATACATTGCTCCAAGCTCTTCTGTCTTTTAAACTTTCTCTTGAGAATACACTGTTATTTTGACGAGTCTGCATTTATATGTAACTTGGGCTTTCTCGCTTGCAGTCTTTAATAAACTTATTTCTATATATGAAGTGTTTTTTATTTTTAATTTATTTATTTAAAAAATTCAATATATATTTTGTACAAGATTATCAAATCTAGACCCGTGTCCCCCACCCTATCCCCACCAACCTCACCAGAGCTCATGTATTCTGCCAGACATGCTTTTCATCTCTTTCTCAGTCTTTCTCAATATTTTCCATGTGGAAGTTGACTGTTTTGAGCAGAAGTTCACTGTTTCAGTCAGTTCTTTGGTGCAGTCCTTTCTGTTGTTGTTGTTGTTGTGGTGGTGGTGGTTGTTTCCAATATGCATCACTCCTAACTGCTTGGACAAAAGCTCAAGGGGCCATGCACAAGAAATGCTTACAACTAGGTAATTGGCACTAGCATCCACAGATGAGGGATACCATTCATCATTTGTTTTTCTGGGACTGTGTTTCTTCACTCAGCATGATGTCTTCTAGCTCCATTCATTTTTCCGCAAAGCTCATGATGTCATCTTTCTTTACTGCTACATAGAACTCCATTGCGTAGATATACCATGAGGTATTTATAAGACTACATGATGTTTTTCTGTTTTGGTCCTATCTATTTGATGGTCTGTACCCCTCTATTTTTGGTTTTATGGTGGAATTTATTGGGAAAAATACTTTATAAAGCAGTCAGATTCATAAAATTTAAATAAGACAGTAAAATTATACATTTTAGCTATAGTAATCACTATAGCAATCACGAATAAGGTAAAGCCTAATTTAATGCCTAAGCAAACACTATTCTGTCAGGCTTCTGTTGCCAGCCCAAGGCTGGTGATTAGAAGTGTCCCTGCATACCTCTTATTCCTGGATGTGAATTCATTCCTTAGACTTGAGAATATTTTTCCGAGATTCTATTGAAAATATTTATGCCTTTGGCATGAATTTTTTTCCCTTCTATGGTAATAAAGTGTGAATTTCTTCATTTCACAGCATTGCACAGATCTTACATGTTCTATTCACAGTTGTTTTAAAATTTATCATTTATTTTAACTTGTCTTTTCATGTTACCAGTGTTTGAGTTTGGAACTTGAACATCTGGAATTGGTTTGTTCACATTTTCATATACACCTGAGCTAAGTGAGCATTTGTTTTGGTGCTTGGTATTCCTTCTGCTTTGTGTCTCTTGGCTGTGTTTAGTGTTGCTTAAAGTTCAATTGTAGAGGGATTTGGCCTTGATTGCTGTAATGTGTGTTTGAATGTGATCTAAGCTCTGTGGGGTCTGGCAGAGATTCTGTCTTCACAAACTACAGTCAGTTCTGGGGGCAGTGGGTTAGGTGTGTCCTCTAATTTTCAGAGTTGTGATTTGTAAGGTGTCTCATAATGTTTCTTGTAGCTGGGTATCCCAAGATCTGTAACTTCTGAGCTCTGGTGTTTGTGTTTGTGTGTTTGTGTGTTGTGTGTGTGTGTGTGTGTGTGTGTGTGTGTGTGTGCAGTGTGTGTGTGTTTGTGTGCCAGGTGTGTATGGATCACTTCCTCTTGCTTCCTGAGGCATCCATTGGCAGAAATGTGTACTCAAGTTTTGGAAGGGCATCACTCTCCTTTGTCTTCAACATCCTTGGCCAATCAAGGAGAAGGAAGTTGCAACTTCAGGAGGTCTAGAGAATACTTGATTGCCTAGCTGGTATGATACTGCAGAGTGGCAAAAGTGTGTCCTGGAGGGATGAGATCAGAGAATTACATTTCTGGATGGGGTGCTTGAAGAACAGTGGAGTGTTCATAGGGCTTAGAAGTTTGAAGGAATTCTTACCTGTAAGGGCTGGGTTTTCCTGGAGCAGGGTAGTGTGTACTGGAGGTAGGAGGTCAGGGACCGGTCACCTGCCTGGGTTGAGTGTTTGCAGAGTTGAAGAAGTATGTTTCAGAGGCAGAATGTCCAGAGGTACCTTACATCTCCACACAGGGTGATGGTTAGGTAGCAGAAGTATACACCAGAGTGAGAAATTATGGTGATCACGTAATTATCTGTTTTCGGAGGTGGATGAATAAGGGGATGGGAGGCATGTAATACATCATCTATATCCAATTATCCTCTACTGAGAACCTATGGTTATTATATAATTGAGCTCTCATCAGCATAAATTTTCTTCTGTTTAAATTACATTTTTCTGGGGATGAAAATAAAGGTATACGTCTTCTGCCTTATTACATTTTCACTTATTCTTTATACAGCTCATTACATTTTCCTCCTTATTCCATCTGCTACCTTTTGTTTTCAAATAGGCTTGGCTTTTAGAATACATTTAGATTATAGAAAATATCATATAGTGCACTTTTATTATATCCCATACTCAATATCACTTATTAACATCTTATGTTAGTATGCAACATTTGAATCACCAGCTAATATTCATAGCTCATTCAAACTTCATCCATTTTTTCTCTTTTTCTATTTGTTGCCAGAAAAATTGCAATCTCTGCTTTTGTCTATTTGTGAAACTCTCTACCAATCTTCTGATGCAGAAAGAATTATTTTCGTGAGTGGTCATATGTTCATGTGTCTATAAACATAAAGATACATATTTAGAGAGCAGTAAGAAATCATGTTTGTTTAGGGATGTGACAGACATAGTTTTTAGTTTAGGATCTATGACCTTTCTTGACATGTGTATTTATCTGGCTGTGTTTATGGTACCATGATTGAGTTTCTTTTATTGAGTGGAATGAGACTTAAGTCCAACAAGTTTGCTGTTGATTACTTCTTAGATAAAACTGTCATGACTGTACCAATAAAAATAATTTGCTGTATCAAATACTCTTTGTGTCATTAAGGTTTAAACCTTGGTTGGGTTATTGATTTGGACCAAATATATTTGATTTATCTGTGTTGCTTTCAATGTAAACAAGAGACATGAATTATACTTTTCTTACTTTAGTTTAGAACACAGTCCAAAAAATGTCTCAATATGAATCAAAACGTGAGAATTTATAATGAAGTGTTCCATGTTTCTTAGAAGAAAAATTTATTTTATTTATTTTATATGTATGAGTGTATTGCCTGAATGTGTGTGAACTTGTGTCATACAATACACATGGAGGACTGAGGTAGGCATCAGACCCCCTGTAACTGGAGTTAGGGACAGTTGTTAGATGCCATGTGGGTGCTAGGATTCAAACCCAGATCTTCTGCAAGAGCTGCCAGTGTTCTTAACCACTGAGTCATCTCTCAACCCCCTAAAGTAATATTTTTTAATAAGAAAGACTAAGTCAGCACTTGTGTGCTACACACACAGTCAAGCAGTCACACACACACACACACACACACACACACACACACACACACACAAATAAAACTAAAAAACATGACCCAAATGACCGAATCAAACTTCTATAGGCAATGGGAAAACATATTTTGGCTTATACCAAAAAGATAGATTAGAGACAAGGCAAATTTCAAATAGAAGAACTGTAGGGATTTCTTTATAGAATTAAATATCTACTTTTCCTTCCCTGTACATAAAGATATTTATATTTTATTTATTTTTTTTAGGAAAAGGTACATTATCTTATTTATTTTCCCATTGGAATTATTAAAAATTGAATGTTTACAAATATAATCTTCTTAAATTTACATATTCAAGCAATCATTTTAATATAATACTTTTACTGATGTTCTGTGTATTTCAGACATCATTTTTTCAGTACAATTTAGACATATTCCCCTTTCCCTTAACTCACCCCACCCCAGAACATGCATTCTGCCATACATGCCTTCCATTTTTTTTTTTTTGTTTTGGTCTTTTTGAGACAGGGTCTCCCAGTACAGCTGCAGCTGTCCTGGAACTCACTCTGTAGACCAGGCTGGCCTTGAACTCACAAGGATCCACCTGCCTCTGCCTCCCCAGTGCTAGATTAAAGGCATGCACCACCACGCCCAGCTCTCTCAGTCTTTTTAGAGTTTTTCTCTGCAAAAGTTTTTTATTATGGGCAGAATTTAACTATATCAGCCCATTCTTTGTCCCAGTCCTTTTGTTGTTGTGGTTCCCTCCCAATTGTATTGCTCCAAAATATGCCTATAAAAACGGCATATATGTACCAGAATTACATCCTCCAGGGGAAAAAAAAAAAAACAGTATGTTAACTCCAACATATGTTTAAGAGTTCACATTTTCCTTTTAATTTTATATCACTCTAAAATACGAATATATTTTTAAGTTTGCCCACATGTATATAAGTGCAGCATGTGCATGCAGTGCCTGCAGAGGTCAGGAGAGGAAATTGAATACCTTGGTACAGGAGTTACAGATAGTTGTTAGCAGCCATGTGGGTGGGTCTTGGGAATTGAATCCAGGTCCTGTGGAAGAATAGCATGTGCACTTAAATACTGAGCCACCTCCCGAACCCTGCTTCTTAATTCTTTCTTTCTTTCTTCCTTCCTTCCTTTTTCTTTCTTTCTTTCTTTCTTTCTTTCTTTCTTTCTTTCTTTCTTTCTTCTTTCTTTCTTTCTTTCTTTTTTCTTTCTTAAATATTTTATTATTATTAAACTTTTTCCATAAATCGTACATTTTTCAAATTGAATTTAGAGTCACTTCCCTTTCCATGGCCCCATCCCACCTGAGTCCCTGCACTCTACTATACATGTCTTGCATCTTTTTCTTAGTATTTTCAGATTTTTCCCGTTCCTTCATTGTTGTTCTCTCTAACATGTATTGCACATATATATATATATATATATATGGATATATACCTATATCACCTGAATTGGAGGATTTTTTTTCTAAAAGATGTCATGTTTTCCTTAAGGCAGTGATCAAAGGTTCCTCCTTGGCAAGCCCAAACAACAGTCAATCCTTACCTTGTGCTCTACACTGGGGTCTTTCCTTCCCATGGTCTCCCAAATGAGGTCCATTAAGCACGCATACTGTCTTGATCCCCCTGCACTGGCCTTCATGATACAGCCCGGGTAGTCCAACAATGACAGTCTATGCTCTGATGAAGTTGAAATCTCCTTAGCTGCTTAGTCTACAAGCTGGGTATCTCAGTAGTCCCCACCTGGCATTAAAGGTTTGGAGGATTGTTGGAGAGACATGAGTCTTCAGTCCATATTGGAGGGTTAAAAAGTTGTGTCTCATGGCTTTGAGACATGAGACACAACTTTTTAACCCTCCCCCCCCAAAAAAGTTGTGTCTCATGGCTTTGAATAGCGGCAAAAGCAGTGGCAGCCACAGAATTAATGCACTTGCCAATTAGAATTGAAGACAGGCCAAACAAAAGTGCTCTCTTGTTTGTCTTTTTGTCTTTTTACTAAAATCTCGTTTTTTATTTGAAGTACAATTTCCTGGGTCTTATTGATTATTTCTGGTTTTACTTTCCGTTTGGATGCTTAAGGCCATACAGTTAGCCCAGCTTAACCAAGGTTTGTTTTCTTGAGGTCATTGAGGATCTGTTCCTCAGGAGTCTCTTGGATTTATTTTTAGGGGGAGGAGGGGGGTAGTCCATGGCCTCATTCAGTTTTTCATTTACCAGTTCCATCCACTTGAGGACAGAATCAGACCTTGCTAGACCAGGCTTCCTTTTCTGAAGCATGAGCAGACTTTCCTCTTTATAGACTGGACACTGGCTGAATTCCCTTTAGTGGATCTCCAAGACCTCCCTGAACAGGAAGACTGGTGATCCATATTTGTAGGACATTTCAAGAGATCCCCTCATGCATAGTATAATAAGTCTTGGTTCACCTCTGAAAGCAAGGAACTATGTTATCCCTTAGGTCCCTCGTCCAATATCATATGGGTGTCAAGCATGGTCGTTAAGCACTCAGAAAGGCTAAGTTACCCCAGCCTGATAAATTGCACCTATATTAAAATTGTGTCTTTTAAAACATATTGTATGTTATTTCCGTATCATATTTCTTGATTTGCATTTTTCCATTTTAATTTTATATTACTCTAAAAGATGCATAAATACCCTCCATCATATACCAAAAATCCAAGGTCTGAAAATAAATGATAGGTTAGTTTTAGAACCTGTCTAGGGATTCACAATATAAGAGCACAGTTGTTTTCAGATTATGAGGACTATAACATTAATGATGCTCAGTTCGCCTTACAACTAGGTACTTGGCATTAGCATCCACAGATGAGGGATACCATTCATCTATTGTTTTTCTGGGACTGTGTTACTTCACTTAGCATAAAATATTCTATTTCCATCCACTTACCTGCAAATTTCATGATGTCATTTTTCTTTTCCACTGCATAGAACTTCATTGTGTAGACGTACCATATTTTCTATATCTACTCCTCAGTTGAGGGGCACTTGGGGTGGTTCCAGCTCTTTACTATTGTGAAGAGAGCTGCAATAAATATGGCTGTATATGTGTCTTTGCGGTAAGAAGAATCTGGTGGCTATAGACCCAGAAGTGGTATGGCTGGGTCAGGTGGTAGGCTCATGTTGGGTCTTTTAAGGGTTGTCCATACTGCTTTCCATAGTGGTTGTATAAGTTTGCATTCCCACCAGCAGGGGATGAGTGTTTCCCTTTACCCCTACCCTCTCCAGCATTTGGTGTCATTTGTTTTCTTTATATTTATTTTTTTAATTTTATTTATTTTTGTATGTGTATGAATGTACTATCTGCATGTAGGTCTGTGCACCCTGTCATGCAATGCCACGGAGGTCAGAAGAAGGTCTCGGGTTCCCCTGGAACTGGAGTTCTCCTGGAATTGGAGGTACAGACGGTTCTTAGACACCATGTGGGTGCTGAGGATCAAACCCGGATCCTCTGCAAGAACAGTGGGTGCTCTTAATCGCTAGGCCATCTCTCCAGCCCTCATTTGTTTCCTTGATCATGTCAAGCCTTATCAGAGTGAGATGGTATCTTAAAGTGGTTTTAATTTGCATTTCCTTAATTATTATCGATGTTGAACACTTTTTTTAAGAATATGACTACATATCTTGCATCCATATATGGTAGTTACAATGTGTGAATATAAGCGGTAGGACACATCTAGAGCCCATTTAGAGAGTCACATTGTAATAGCACAGTGGATGTCAGATACAATGAAACATAATACTAAATTTTCTCAGTTTGCCTGCCAACTGGGGATTTGGTATTAGCTTCCACAAATGTGGGAAACCATTCACTTTTTTTTCTGGGACTGTGTTACTTCACTTATCATAATTGTTTTGAGTTCCATCCATTTACCAGCAAAGCTCATGATGTCATCTTTCTTTACTGCTGCACAGAACTTCATTGTGTAGATGTATCACAATTTTGTTATCCAGTCATCAGTTGAGGGACATTTGTATCGGTTCCAGCTCTTTGCTATTCTGAAGAGAGCTGCAGTAAACATAGCTGTGCATGTATCTTTGTGGTATGATGCATCTTGTGGGTATATACCCAAGAGTGGTATGGCTGGGTCAGGTGGTAGGCTCATTTTGAGTTTTTTAAGGGTTCTTCACACTGCTTTCCACAGTGGTTTTACCAGTTTACATTCCCACTGGCAGTGGATAAGTTTTCCCCTTTCCCCATATCCTCTCCAGCATTTGGTGTCTTTTGTTTTCCTGATCTTGGCTTGTCTTATTGGAGTGAGATGTTACCTTAGTATGGTTTTAATTTGCATTTCCTTAATTATTAATGATGTTGAACAATTCAAGATGTTTATCAGCCATCTTTACTTCCTTATTGGTGAAGTCTCTCTTCAGCTCTTTACTCCATCTTTTGAGTAGGTCATTTGTTTTCTTCTTTGTTTTTTAAGTAGCTTATATATTCTGGATGTTAATGCTTTGTCTGATGTATCAGTGGTGAAGGTTTTCTCCCACTCTGTTGGTTTTCTCTTCACTTCCTTGATTGTATCTTTAGCTGTATCGAATCTTTTGAGTTTGATGAAGTCCTACATGTCAGCTGTTGTCCTTAATTCCTGTGCAGCTGGTGTTTGATTTATAAAGTCTTTTCCTACACCTATGCCTTGTAGGTTGCTCCCGACTTTTTATTCTATCACCTTCAGGGTTTCAAATTTTTGGTTGAGATCTTTGATCCACGTGGAGTTTATTTTTGTACATGGTGAGAGGTAGGGGTTTAATTTTGTTCTTCTACAAATGGTGATCCAGTTTTGCCAACACCATTTGCTGAAGATGCTATCTTTCCTCCATTGAGTTTTTTTTTTGCCCCTTTGTCAAATATGATGTGGCTGAAGTTAAATGAGCTCAAGTTTGGATCTTCAATTTTGTTCCATCGGTCAATGGTTCTTTTTATTTATTTATTTTTTCAGTACCAGGCTGTCTTTATGACTATAGCCCTGTAATTTAGCTTGAAGTCTGATAATGTATTCCCCCCAGTATTGCACTTTTTACTCAGGGTTGCTTTAGCTATGTGGGATCTTCTCTTTTTCCATATGAATCAAGGATTTTTTTTCTAAATTGTGGGTTCACCGCTGGGATTTGTGGCAGGGCCCACTTAATCCCAGGATGGCCCATGTTGAAAATCCATGCAGAAAAGCACACCACGTGTACACAGGTTGAGGTTCAAATGCAGAGAGAGATTTTATTCCAAGATGTCTGCTTAAATATCATGACTCAATTCTCAGGGCCAAATTCTATATCTTCTCATCACTACACCCCACCACAAGGTTGCGGCCAAGGAGGTACCATTGGCTTAGACTGCAACCCAACTTAACTAAGTTTTACGACATCTCACCCTTTTAATTTTATTTTTTTTATTTTTCTGAGAAGCAGGGGGGCCCATGGGCACGACTAACAACCTAAAGGAACCTGAGTTTTGAATAGCCAGCTGCTCGAGCCCGATTTGAGTGCTAGGCAGTGGGGTGTAGGACAGACCTGAAACTTTATTTTCACACTAAGGCTATTTAATATCCAAAAATCCCAAACATGAAGTAAGTTGATTGTCAAGCATAAGCAATGAATGTAACATTCATGTAAAACCAATTAGCAAGTATCTATGTCCAAATTTTGAAACAACCCAAGGTTTCCATAGTCAAACTGTAGAAGCTTGAATGCACAAGCATGTTGATCAAATAGTAGTCTAGTCTATATTGCTGTAGTCTCACGATTCACCCCAATCTCTCCGCAGCACTTACATTCTACTATGTCTCCTCTTCCGCAATTTGTTCCCTAGGCTTTGGGAAAGGGGCACAAGTGGGTGAGAAGCAAAACAGTCTATTTTCTCTGGAGATGTCATTTTGGATTCTAGTCTGACAGCTTATCCGGGGTAACTTTTTAATCCCACTAACAAAGCACAAGCAATTAGATGTACAGGCACTTAAACAGGCATTTAAACAGTACTAACTATTATGGCAAGCTAAGCTGTGAGCATAGACACAGATGTTTGGATGGTATGCTAATCCACAAAGTTTCCCTATAAAAGATGACAAGTTCTTACTGTGGCTTATAACATCTCCTAACCACTAGAGGACATAAGCTTGTGGCATCAGCCATGACTTATTCCTCCAAGGAGAGAGCTAATAGCCAATTAGATTTGGATAATATATATTATATGTAGTATATAATATATTATATATTATATACTATATCTGAAATGCCAAGAGAGCATTACAAAGGCCACTAAAGCCATAAAGCAATATATATATATATATATATATATATATATATTATATATATATACACAGTATCTCCAGACAGTTGAGGTGTAGCTGATACTGACAGAGGAGTCTTGCTTGACCCAAGGAGACCAATATTTTGCTTTATGGCTTTAGTGGCTTTTGGTAATGCTCTCTGGCATTTCAGACGCCAACTGTACAATAGCAAATGACATCTCAAAACATTTTTTCATGCTTACACCAGGTCTTCGACAACAGGGAATTACCGCCTTCCTCTTTGCGGATATCTCATTTTTATAGGCAAAAGCCTTTATAATTTGGGGGGCTTGGATCCCCTAGCCAACATCTCCTTGGCAGAATAATACATTGCTGATATTAGAGCTTTCCTGTATTAATATATTTTACATAATTACAGAGCTTATAAAGGCTTTACTTTATATTTGGCTCTACATAGAGAATTATCCTTTCACAGTTACTATGTCTATCAGTCAATTAAAGAAGGTAGTTATACCTGTTTTATAAGAAATTTCCACTGTAACAGTTGGCTCTAATCTACAGTTAGGGAATGACTTCATTACAATCACATTTTTCTTTTTCCTATAAAAGGGGAAGGTAGAAAGGTTTCTCAGCATCTGGAAAGTAAACTTCATTAGGGCACATTATAAACAGTCATCCCAAATAGAATTCAGAGAGATGCTCAGTGTCTGTGACTCAGGCAATCTGAGATTCCTTTTTCTTTAAGAAAGAAAGTGTTATTTCCTATATTGCAGAGATTCTAGCTTACCAAACTGGTCTCCACGCCCCACGTTGGTGTTGCCATTTGTGGGTTCACTGCAGGGATTTGTGGCGGGGCACACTTAATCCTGGGATGACCCATGTAGAAAATACACACAGGAAAGCACACCACGTGTACGCAGGTTGAGGTTCAAATGCAGAGAGAGATTTTATTCCAAGATGTCTGCTTAAATATCATGACTCAAGCAACTGAAGAAAGAATTCAAAGGAGACCTTCCCACTCACAATAGCCTCAAAAACAATAAAATACCTAGGAACAAACCTAACCAATGACACCAAGGATCTTTACAACAAAAATTTTAAACCTTTAAAGAAAGAAATTGAAGAAGACATCGCAAGATGGAAAAATCTCCCATACTCATGGATTGGGAAAATTAACATTGTAAAAATGTCCATTCTACCGAGACTGTTGTACAGATTTAACACAATGCCAATCAAAATCCCCAAGAATTTCTTCACAGGCTTGGAAACAAAAGTCCTTAAATTCATTTGGAAAAAAAAAAGACCCCAAATAGCCAAAACAACCTTGAGTGAAAAGAGCTACACGGGGGGGGGATTTCTATACCAAACATCAAACCATACTACAGGGCTATAGTCATAAAACAGGACGCTGTGAGGTACTGGCACAAAAACAGACTGTTGACTAATGGAACAAAACCAAAAATCCAAAACCTGACACATACAATTTCAGCCATCTTAATATTTGACAAGGGGGCCAAAGCCACAACGGAGAAAAGACAGCATCTCAGCAAGTGGTGTTTGGCAAAACTGAATCCATCACCTGTAGAAGAATTAAATTAACCCTACTTTTTCCCTGTACAAAAGTCACCTCCAGATGGATCAAAGACCTCGACGTGATACCCCAAACTCTGAAGGCGATAGAAGAATATGTTATCAGCAGAATACAAGACATAGGCGTAGGAAAAGACTTCCTAAATCAGACAGCAGCTGCGCAAGAATTAAGGTTGACAACTGACAAATGGGACCTCATTAAATACAAAAGCTTGGGTATATCAAAAGAAACAATCAAGGAAGCGAAGTGAAATCCCACAGAGTGGGAGGAAACCTTTACCGCAGGTAATCTGACAAAGCATTGATTTCCAGAATATACAAACTACTTAAAAAACAAGGAAAAAAGAAAACAATTGACCCACTCAATAGATAGAACAAAGACCTGAACAGAGACTTCACAAGTGAGGCATTAGAGATGGCTGAGAAACACCTTAAGAAGTGTTCAACATCACTAATCATTAAGGAAATGCAAATCAAAACCACTTTAAGATATCATCTTACTCCAATAAGACTGGCTAGGATCAAGAAAACAATTGATACCAAGTGTCGGAGAAGTTGTGGGGAAAGGGGAACACTCATCCACTGCTGGTGGGAATGTAAACTTGTACAGCCACTATGGAAAGCAGTGTGGAGAACCCTTGGAAGACGTGGATTGAACTTGCCACCTGACTCAGCCATACCACTCCTGGGCATGTGCCCTCAAGACTCACCCCACCGCAGAGATACATGCATGGCCATGTTTATTTCAGCTCTCTTCACAATAGCAAGGAGCTGGAACCAACCCAAATGCCCCTCAACTGATGAGTGGATAGAGAAAATGTGGTACCTCTAGACAATGGAGTTCTATGCAGCAGTAAAGAAAGACGACATCGTGAGATTTTCAGGAAAATGGCTGGAGCTAGAGGACATCATGCTGAGTGAAGTAACAGTCCCAGAAAAACAAAAGATGAATGGCATCCCTCATCTATGGATGCTAGTGCCAATTACCTAGTTGTAAGTATTTCTTGTGTATGGCCCCCTGAGATTTTGTCCAAAACAGTTGGGAGTGATGCATATTGGAAACAACAGCACCACCACCACCAACAGAAAGACTGAATTGAAGAACTGACTGAAACAGATGCAAATCTGAGCACATACAATTTCAGCCATCTTATATTTGACAAGGGGGCCAAGAAGCCACAATGGAGAAAAGACAGCATCTTCAGCAAGTGATGTTGGCAAAACTGGATCACGACTTGTAGAAGAATGAAATTAAACCCCTACCTCTCGCCCGGTACAAAAGTCAACTCCAGATGGATCAAAGACTTCAACGGGAAACCCCAAACTCTGAAGGTGATAGAAGAAAAAGTTGGCAGCAGAATACAAGACATAGGCATAGGAATAGACTTCCTAAATCAGACAGCAACTTCACAAGAATTAAGTTTGACAATTAACAAATGGGACCTCATTAAATTCAAATGCTTCTGTACATCAAAAGAAACAATCAAGGAAGCAAAGTGAAATTCTGCAGAGTGAGAGGAAACTTTCACCAGAGAAACATCTGACAAAGCATTGATTTCCAGAATATATAAAGTACTCAAAAAATAAGGAAAAGAGAAAACAAATGACCAACTCAACAGATGGAGCAAAGAACTGAACAGAGACTTCACAAGTGAGGAATTAGAGATGTCTGAGAAACACCTTAAGAAGTGCTGAACATCACTAATCATTAAGGAAGTGCAAATCAAAACTACTTTAAGATATCATCTTACTCCAATAAGACTGGCTAGGATCAAGAAAACAAATGATACCAAGTGGTGGAGAGGTTGTGGGGAAAGGGGAACACTCATCCACTGCTGGTGGGAATGTAAACTCATACAGCCACTATGGAAAGCAGTGTGGAGAACTCTTGGAAGGCTTGCATTGAACTTGTCACCCAACCCAGCCATACCACTCCTGGGTATGTGCCCTCAAGACTCACTCCACTACAGAGATACATGCATGGCCATGTTTATTTCAGCTCTCTTAACAATAGCAAGGAGCTGGATCCAACCCAAATGCCCCTCAACTGATGAGTGGATAGAGAAAATGTGGTACCTCTACACAATGGAGTTCTATCCAGCAGTAAAGAAAGATGACATCATGAGCTTTGCAGGAAAATGGCTGGAGCTAGAGGACAAACGCTGAATTGTATCCTTCATCTGTGGATGCTAGTGCCAATTCCCTAGTTATAAGTATTTATTGTGCACAGCCCCTAGAGCTTTCATCCAAAGCAGTTGGGAGTGATGCATATTGGAAACAATAACAACAACAACAACAACAACAACAACAACAACAGAAAGGACTGCATTGAAGAGCAGACTGAAAGAGTGAACTTTTGCTCAAAACAGTCAACTTCCACATGGAGAATATTGAGAAAGACTGAGAAAGAGATGAAAACCATGTTTGGCAGAATGCATGAGCTCTGGTGGGGCAGGGGAATGAGGGGGGGGACACGAGTCTAGATTTGATAGATAAATAAATAAATTAATAAATTTATAAATAAATTAAAATAAAAAAAGAAAAAGCTCATTGGGATTTTGATTGGGATTGCGTTTAATCTGTATATTAATTTGGTTATAATGGACATTTTTACTATATTAATTTTTCCATTCCATGAGCATGGGAGTCTTTCCATGTTTTGATGTCATTTTCAATCTCCTTCTTCAAGGATTTAAACTTTTTCCTGAAGAGTTCTTTGGTGTCTTTGGTTAGGTTTATTCTTAGGTATTTTATATTATTTTGGTTTTTTGAGGCTATTGTGATTGGGAAGGTCTCCTTATATTCCTTCTCCAGTTGTTTATTGTTGTTGTAAAGGAAGGCTACTGACTTTTCTAGATTTATTTTTTTTATTTATTTTTAATTTTTATGTTTATGAATGTACTCTCTGCATGTAGGTTTGTGCACTTGTGTCATGCAGTGCCATGGAGGTCAGAAGAGGGTGTCAGATTCTCCTGGAACTGGACTTAAAGATGGTTCTCAGCCACTGCCATGTGAGTGCTGGGGATCAAACCTAGTCTTCTGCAAGAGTAGACAGCACTCTTAACTGCTAGGCCATCTTGTTTATTTTATATACCTCCAATTTACTGAAACTTTTGATTGTTTCTACGAGTTTTCTGGTGGGGTTTTTAGCATCCCTTAGGCAAACTATCATATCATCTGCAAAAAGGGATAGTTTTACTTCCTCTTTTCCAATTAGTAATCCTTTAATTTTGCTTTCTCACCTTATTGCTCTATCAAGCATTTCAATCACCATATTGAAGAGAGTTGTGGTAGTGGACAGCCTTGTTGTGTTCCTGCCTTTAAGAGGAATACTTCCAACTTTTCTCCATTTAAGATTATGTTGGCTGTAGGTTTCTTGTATATGCCTTTGATTACATTGAGGAATGATCCCTCCAGTCCAATTCTCTCTACGACTTTAAGCATGAAGGGATGCTGGATTTTGTTGAAAGCTTTTTCTGCATAAATTGAGATGATTGTGTGGTTTTTGTCTTTAAGTCCATTTATGTGTTTTATGATATTTAATGCTTTATGTATGTTGAACCATCCCTGCATCTCTGGTATGAATCCAACCTGGTCATGATGGATGATCTTGTTGATGTTGGTATGTATGTGATTTGCAAGTATTTTGTTGAGAAATTTTGCATCTGTGTTCATTAATGATATGGGTCTATATTTTTGTTTCTTGTTTGTGTCTTTGCCTGGTTTTGGTATTAGAGTAATGCTGGCTTCATAGAAGGAATTTCTGATAAGTCTCTCTTTCTGTATCCTTCTGAAAAGTTTGAGTATTACTGGTTGTAAGACTTCTTTAAATGTTTTATATAAATCTGCTGTGAAACCATCGGGGCCTGGGCTTTTATTAGTTGTTAGGCTTTTTATTACAACTTCAATTTCTTCAAGTATTGTGGGTCTGTTTAAGCTGTCAATCTCTTCTTGGTTGAGCTTTGGTGAATCCCAGGGTTTCAGATATTCATCCGTTTCTCTTAGGACTTCAAATTTAGTAGAGTATAGGTATTTGAAGTATTCTCGTATGATTTTTCTGGATCATTTCTTTGTCTGCTGTGATGCTTCCCCTTTCATCACAAATGCTATTGATTGGAGTGGCTCTTTCTTTCTTTTGGTTAACTGGGCTAGAGGTCTGTCTATTTTGTTTATCTTTTCAAGAACCAGCTTTTGGATTAATTGCTTTTATTGTATTGTTATCTTTGTTTCTATTTCATTAATTTCTGCTCTGATTTTTGTTATTTCTTCCTGTCTGTTGGGTTTAGGGTTACTTTGTTGTTGTCTCTCAAGTGTTTTTAGCTGCAGTGTTAGATTGTTTATTTGTTCTTTTTCTCTCTTTTTTTAATGTGGGCACTTAGGGCTGTAAATTCCTTCTTGGGACAGACTTTAATGTGTACCACATGTTTTTTTGTGTTGCATTATCATTTTTTTAGTTCCAGGAATGCTTTATTTCATTCTTTATTTCTTCCCTGACCTACTCATTGTTCAGGATTGTATTGTTTAGTCTCCATGTGTTCTTATAGTTAGTAGGGCTTACACTGGTGTTAATATTGAGCTTTATTGCACTGTGGTCTGATAGAATGCATGGAATAATTTCAATCCTTTTGTATTTGTTGAGGTTTCTTTTGTGTCCCAGTATCTGTTCAATTTTGGAGTATGTGACGTGGGGCATTGAGTAGAAAGTATATTCTCTGGTGTTTGGGTGGAATATCCTGTAGATATCTATGAGGTCCATTTGGTGTATTGTATTTTTCAGTTCTGATATCTCTTTGTTTATTTTTTGTCCAGTTGACCTATCCAGGTGGCTCAGTGGGGTATTGAAGTCCCCTCCTATTAGTGTGCTGGGAATAAATTGTGTCTTGATGCTCTGACAGATTGTGTTTATAAATTTCGATGCAACAGAGTTTGGTGCATCAATACTTAAGACTGTGATATCTTCTTGGTTAATTGTTCCACTGATAAGAATATAATGGCCCTCTTTGTTTTTTCTGATTAATTTTACCATGAGGTCTATTTTGACTCATATTAGAATAGTCATTCCTGCTTGATTTTTGGTACCATTTGCTTGGTGTGCTGGATAGGTTTAATGTCAACTTGAAACACCTGGGTTGAGGGAGCCTCAATTGGGGAATTGGCTCCATTGGATGGGCCTGTGGCCACATCTGTGGAGTATTGTCTTGATTGTCAAGCAGTGTGGGAGACCTCGCCCAGCCCACAATAAGTGGTGCCACCCTGGGCAGGTTGTTGTGTACCATATAAGAAGGCAGGCTGGGCCTGAGCCAGGGGAGCAAGCTAGTAATCAGCATTCCTCCATGGCTTGTGCATCAGCTCCTGCCTCCAGGTTCGTGCTCTGAGTTCCTGTCTTGAGCTCCCTAAGTGATGAACTGTGACCCAGGTGATGTAAGCTGAATAAACCCATTCCTCCCCATGTTGGTGTCGGTCAGAGACTTTTGCCACAGCAATGGAAGACAAACTAGAACACTTGGAATACTTTTTTCCATCCTTTCACTCTAAGTTACTCTGTCCTTGAAGGTGAGTGGGTTTCTTGCAGGCAGCATATAGATGGATTCTGTTTGCTAATCCACTCTCCCAGTCTATGTCTTTTGATTGGTGAATTAGACCATTAATATCTAAGGTTATTATTCAGAGATGTGTGTTGTTTCCTTTCAACTTATTTTTCATTTGCATTCTTGGTCTAGGTATTTATTTACTCTGTTATGCTTTTTAAAATTTCTCTCTTGGGATAAGGATAGTTGCTCCTTTCCTCTGTTATTTGAATTGCTTCAAGTATTTTATGAAGTGTTGGGTTTTTTTGACATGTGTTATTTCATTTTGTTTATATCATGAAAGATTTTTCTTCTCCTTCAACTATGATTGACATTTTTGCTGTGTATAGTAATCTGGGTTGGCATCTAATGTCATTTAACACTGGTAATACTTTGGTCCATTTTCTTCTGGCTTTCATAGTTTGCACTGAGAAGTCAGCTGTGATTCTGATCACATATATGTATAACCCTTATATGTAACTTGTTGTTTTTCTCTTGTGTCTTTCAGTATTTTGTCCTTGCTTTGAGCATCTAGTGTTTTAACTATGATATGACTTGGGGAATTTCTTTTCTGGTCTTGTCTATTTGGTGTTCTATGTGCTTCTTGTATTTCTGTGCGTTTGTCTTTTTTTCAGTTTGGGGAGGTTTTCTTCTATTATTCTGTTGAAGATGTGATCAATACCATTCTGTTGGGATTCTTCTCCTTCCTCTATCCCAATGATGTGGAGGTTTGGTCTTTTCATAGTGTCCCACATTTCCAGGTTGTTCCACTCTTGTGTTTTTTTTTTTAATTGTTCATAATCTTTACTCGAGGTTTCTAGGTACACTGGTGTTATCCCGTAGGTCTGATATTCTTTT
This sequence comes from Rhizomys pruinosus, assembly GCA_009823505.1. Lineage (NCBI taxonomy): Eukaryota > Metazoa > Chordata > Mammalia > Rodentia > Spalacidae > Rhizomys > Rhizomys pruinosus. The sequence goes on from VZQC01014071.1 coordinate 383,380, forward strand.
TTCTGCTTCATCCATTCTGCTTCAGAGGCTTTTTCCCATACTTTCCTGCTGATTGGATGAATGTTCAATTTCCTTTTTTATTTCATCCTATGATTTCTGCAGTGTTTCTACTTCCTTTTGGAGGTTTTCATTCTCTTGAAGCTTCTTGCTTTGCTGGTCAGTTTCCTTTTTCCTTTCAGCCTGAGATCTTTTCAATGTTTCCACTTCCTTCTGGAGTTTGTCATTCTCTCCCTCTAGTTCTTTTTGGAGTTTGTATTTCTCTTCCTCTGGTTCTTTTCTGAGTTTGTCAATCTCTCCTTTAATTTCTTTCCAGAGTTTATCATTCTTTCCTTCTAGTTCCTTCTTGTTTTTTTCATTCTCCCCTTTAGTTCTCTGATTTGTTCTTTATAGTATTTGAATATTTCTACAATTCTTCTAAGGTTAATGTCTTGGTTTCCTTCCTTGGAGATCTTGTTGTTGGGATCTGCTACAAGATTGGTTGAGTTCTGTGGGGATTTATTTTTAGCTTTTCCCATATTTTTGTTTTTCCATTGTGTTTTTGGCATGTGTATTTTAGTTGTTGTTGTTGTTGTTGCTGTTTTCCCCCTTTATTTATTTCTTTGCCTTCTGTTGCTAATCTCAAATGTTAATATGGAGGACTGTTTGGTCATTCAGTTTGCTTCCTGTTGGTTTCTTCCTCAGTTTTGGCTATGCAGCCTCGAATCACTGATATTGCTGGATCCTCCCAACAGCAATAAACCACAGCACCATCAGTTTATAACTTCCACCACATTATTAGATGCTTGAAGTGGTGTGGAAGCAGGGGGTTTAAATCCTTTGGCCTCTGCACCCATCCCCACCTGGGTGGCTGGGCACGGAGTGTGTGCACCCCTGGCTGACCTTCTATCCACTCACAAAGTTCCTCTCTATGGTTCTAGTGTTGGGCGGGTGCTGAGGTGGGCCACCAATGGCCTGCAGGGCACAGATCAAGCTCGGTGGCTGGGCACAGAGTGTGTGCACCACTGACTGAACTTCAATCCATGCACACAGTTCCTCTCTTTGGTACTAGCATTGGGCAGCTGCTGAGATCGGCCACCAGCAGCCTACACAGTGCAGACCAATCTGGGTGACTGGTCATGGAGTGTGTGCACCCCCGGCTCTGAACACTTTTTATGATGTTTCTCAGCCATCTCTATTTCCTATCTTGTGAATTCTCTGTTCAGCTCTTTACTCCAGGTTTTGAGTGAGTCATTTGTTTTCTTCTTCTTGTTTTTTTTTTTTTTTAGAAATTTATATATTCTGGAAGTTAATGCTCTGTCAGATGTATTAGCAGTGAAGGTTTCCTCCCATCTCTGTGAGTTTTCTCTTTACTTCCCTAATTGTTTCTTTTGCTGTATAGAAACTTTTGAGTTTTATAAGGTCCCACTTGTCAATTGTCCCAGAAAAACAAATGACAAATGGTGTCCCTCATATGTGGATGCTAGTACCAATAACCCAGATATAAATATTTCTTGTGGAGATGGATGCATAGTAAAAGAACAACAACAGAAAGACTGCATCAGAAATCGGACTGAAATGGTGAATTGGGAAGGGGGGAGGGGTGGGAGAGGGACACGGGTATATATTTGATTAATGCATATTTAATTGACATGAGTTCAACAAGTATCCAGTTTTGCCCAGACACTGTCTACAGGATACATGGAGTTTTAGGACTTAGTAAAAATAAATATGTGTATATTAAACAACATTGGTTTACAGGCTCTGATAAAAACGGTAATGCATCTGAGTTAAATGGAGATATAAATCGCTGTTGTCCACATTTGTTTTACATAAAATCTGTAGAACAATAACTTTGGGATTGGCACAGACAAATGTTCTCTATAATTTCTCTGTTGTACGGTATCACCTTGTAGCATTCTCTTTCATCTATAAGATGATTTAACATAAAAATTAAGTCTGCTTCCCAAGTTAATCATATATAGTCACCCAAAATAGCATGGGTAAATTTGATGAAATCTGTGCCTTGATTCCACCCTATAGATGGAGACTCGTGGGTTAAAAAAAAAGGGGGGGTGGGGTACAGATAGGCATGAATCATTTTCGTCAAAAACCTTGCAATTCAAATCTTAAAACTGACTACGGGAAAAGATTAGTATGTTCCAACAGGACAAATTGTCACCAACAACAGCTGAGAAAGAAAAGATACAGCTTTGCATTGAGTAGGATGTACCAGAAAGTGCCAACTGAAAGACTGACCCGTCTGAACATTGAAAGGAAGAAAATCCTCAGATTGCTACAAACATCCAACCCCTCTGTGGATCCTACGTCTAACAACTATTTGTAATGAGTCCTAAAGAAACATACCTTCTTGGTGGTGCAAAGTTTTTAATACGAGAGAATTTCTTGCCTCCCCCCCATAGAACAATGAGAAATATGATGATGATTATTAGGTCATTCTCCAACTGTAAATTGGAGATGATTATAAAGGTAATCTCTTATAAAACCTGTAAAACTGCCTTCTTTAATTGACTAATAGACATAGGAACTGTGAAAAGGATTATTCTCTATACAGAACCAAATATAATACTAAAGTCCTTAAGCTATGCACTTAAGCAAAATATATCACTACAGGAGCTCTGATATCAGCAATGGATTATTCTACCAAGGACATATTGGCCAGGGGATCCAAGCCCCCACAGAAGGTAAAGGCTCCTTACCTCTAAACTGGGATACCTGCAAGAAGAGAGGCGTTAAAGGCATGATGCCAAAGACCTGATGTTATCATGGGAAAGATGTATTGAGACCACACATGCAAGTGTACAGATGGGCTCTGGAATACCAGAGAGTATTACCAAAGGCCACTAAACCAATAAAGCAAATACGGGTCTCCTTGAGTCAAGCAAGACTCCACCGTCAGCACCAGCTACACCTCACCTGCCTGGAAATACTGTGCAGCAGAGGCAGCCATATGCCTGTATATCCCAAATCTAATTGGCTATTGGCTCTCTCCTTGGAGGAATAACCCATGGCTGATGCCACAAGCTTACATCCTCTACAGGTTAGGAGATGTTATAAGCCACAGTAAGACCCTGTCATATTTAACAGGAAAAAATGTAATTCATGGATTAACATACCATCCAAACATATGTGTCTATACCAAAGTAACCTACCATAACTATTAGTGCTGTTTAAATACCTATATATCTAATTGCTTGTGCTTCATTAGTAGGATCGAAAGGTTATTCCTGGACAAACTGTCAGCCCATGAAAGGAAACAGCCAGAATTGACCAGAGACCAAGACAACAGCTCCAGAGAAAGTAGACTGTTTTGCTTCTCATCCACCTGTGCCCCTTTTCTAAGCCTAGGGAACAATCTGCGGAAGAGGGGGCATGGTAGAATGTAAGGGCTGCGATTGGGGTGAATGGTGAAACTACAGCAATATAGTCTGGACACTCATTTGATCAACATCAACTTGATTGAACATAAAAGCCCCCCCCCCCCGCTGGATGGTGTGGCTGTGTAGATCTGAGCACAACAGCCTGCAAATTGGTTTTACATGAGGGATGCTTGTACTCATAAATTATCACTTATTGCTAAAAAATGAAAAATAAAACTGAGAGAAAGATGCAGGACAGTTATGGCAGAATACATGATCTGGGATGGGATGGGGTGGGATGGGGGGGAAGGGAAAGGGAAATATGCCTGAACTGAATTGGAAAATGATGTATGAAACACACAGGCATCAATAAAAAATAAAGTGACACACACACACACAAAATTACTTTGCTCATTCTCATAAATTTTAGGACTGTGGAAAATTGGATGCAAAAATTTCAAGCTTTATCTATATTAATATCAGTCAATGTGGTATTATTTTTTATTAACAAAATATCCACCTTGACTTACACATAAGGGTTTGGTGCTAGGATCCACAAATAAGGGACGCCATATATATTTTTTTTTCTGAGACTGTGTTACTTCACTTATGGGAACAACTTCTAGCTCCATCCATTTACCTGGAAAATTAATGATGTCAAGCTGGGCGTGGTGGAATACTCCTTTAATCTTAGCACTTGGGAGAGAGAGGCAGGATGATTTTTGTGACTTCAAGGCCAGTCTGATCTACATAACGAGTTCTAAGACAGGTTGGGTATGGTGAGAACCTGTCTCAAAAAGACAAAAAAAAAAAATGATATCTTTCTTTACTGATGCACATCACTCCAATATACAGATATACCACATTTTCATTATCCACTCATCAGCTGAGGGTCCCTTGTGTTGTTTCCAGCTCTTTGCTACTGTGAAAAGAGCTGCAATAAACACGGTTGTGCATATCTCTGCTATAAGATGGATCCTTTGGTGTGGGAAAACCTAGTTAAGATGGGTTGGATTCTAAGTCAATGGTACCTCCCTGGCCACACCCATGGGGTGGGGTGTAGTGACCAAAATATTTAGCATTCGGCCCTGGGAATTGAGTCATGATGGATATTTAAGCAGACATGTTGGAATAAAATCTGTCTCTATATTTGAACCTGAACCTGCCTACAGGTGATGTGCTTTCTTGTGTGAGCTTTCCACATGGGTCATCCCAGGATTAAGTGGGCCCCACCACAAATTTCTGCAGTGACACCACAAATGACGACACCAACATTGGGCATGGAGACCAGTTTGGTAAGCTAGAATATCTGCCAGATGGGAAATAATATCTTCAAGTAAGCTATGTTCCAGGAGGAATTATTTTGTGATGTATGGCATGTGGTTGTTGACTGTGTGCTGTGGTTTGCTGTGGCTGTTGTGTTTCAAGTTGTGGCATGGAGAAAGTTTAGCATCTCCAAATCAATGAAGGCATGGCCTAAGGATGGACACAGAGGGAGTTCTCTTATTGACTCTGCTGGTGAGCTTATTGATGGCGCTGATGGAGATTTGGCCTGAGTGTGAGAGACCATTTCTCTGATAGGCGTTGGAAAGCTTGCATTCTCTTGTGGGTTTTTACCCACTGGGCAGGACATGATTATGCAGCCCGTGGTTGCTGTTTTGGCTTCCCTGGGTTGGGGGCATATGTTGTTTCCCCAGCCTTCCCAGGTGGCAGGTATTCAGAGAAATTTTGAGACGAGCCCTTCCTCTCCCATCCATTTACCTTCTAGAGGTTTTGAAATGTGCTTGGAACCTGCCCTGCACCTTAGGGGTCCCAGGATTTCGCCTTCTGGACACAGTTCAGGTGACGAAGGTCACAGAGGCTGGAAGGATAGGCGAGCCCACAGAGCAAGCAAGCTTTTTTGCAGCAAGCATTCCATAGAGGTGTTCATTTGCACCTTTGCACAGACAGGCTTGGGTTGTAGAGGCAACCACCCAGGAATTAATCTACCAACATTGGCTTGCATGGAAGCATGTGAAAAGCCTGCCACAGTCTAAATGGGTTTTTAAAAATTATACTCCTTAAAATTTTTTCTGTAGGTAATGTAAAATAGTGCTTAATTCTGCTGAAGTTTCCTTTTGTCTGCTAAACTTCCCCCAAGATCTCATCTACAGGCCAGTTTTCTATGATGCAAATTGAGCTTGTAAATTCCAGTCTTGTTGGTGGCTCATGCCTTTAATCCAAACGGATGTCTGTGAGTTCAGGGACGGCCTAGTCTACAGAGTGACCTCCCAGCTGGCTCTTACTGTAAGAAAGCCCTGCCTTGAAAAGACTAAAGGCAAAATATGAAGCTGTTACATTTTTCAGTTTGTAACTGTTTGTAGATACTCTGATTAATCCAGTCCAATGTTTGTTCTGTGCCCCTCTTCTGTGCTGGAAACAGTGGATGGGTGGTGGGGGAAGGGCTGGATTTATAGTATTCTGTGTTTCACAGGGAAGCATAAAGTCTCAGGCTCTTGCCCTGGGCAGTGCTTCCTCTTTCATTGTGTTTTAAAGGTGCAACTTTGATTCCAATACTCGGGAGACAGACTGTGGACCTCCACCCTACCAAGTTGTATCACTTAAGTAATTCAAATCCATTTCAGCATGCTTAACTTAAAGTGTAATATTTTTACTTAACCCCTGGGTACCCTAGATATCCTTTGAGTAAATATATGTGCACAATTATGATTAATTGGTTGATTTAATTTTATCTAGCTCCTTTTAAATGTTTTTCACCTTAAAAATCTCTTCTCACAGAATTTTTGATCACACGTGGTCTGAGCTCTGGCCTGGTGCCATAAGCCTGCCTGCTGTACATGCATACCAGCTGCCTCACTGAGCACATGGTATCTAAATCATGGCCACTAAATTTTGATTTTAGGTAACATCCTTTTGATTTCAACATTTTGGAAACTAGGTAGATGGATTTCTAGGAAAATTCACAGGCCTCAAGGTTCTAACAAAACAAACTTGCTCCTATAAATTGTCTTTTTTAAGGAACATTGGTAAAAGTCTTTTTAACAATGTAAATTGATATTTTGGTTCAATTTAAATGAGAAATTTTTGAATAAAACTGTTTTATGTTTTTTTAAGCCCTTCTTCAAGCTGTGTGAATGTGTGAGTGAATGCAATTTCCCACTTTTAATTCTTTATAATCCTACAGGTTTAAATCTATTTAGCTGACTATAAACAAAAATAGGTTCAATTCATAGAAAATGTTTGTTTTATAGCCCTTAGTGTTAACAATTTTTAATTGGGTTTTTAGTATGCATATTATTCAGTTTAATGATAGATTGTTGTTAATTATTATTAGAAATTGCTATCAATAGTTATAGTTATTGTTTTTAGATGTAATTAATAATAATTGATAAAATTTTGGTCTAATGGTAAATTGTTCTTGGCTATTATTATTGACAATTATTATTCATAATTAATGTTGTTGTGACTAATAATGGTTAGTAATTATTAATGATAAATAATAATTGATAATGGTTGTAATTGTTGTGATTATGGATAATAATTATTATTCTTCCAAAGTCCTTAATAGCAAGACAATATGGATCATTCCAAGACTTTGTCGTGTCTACTTTTGGGAATCCTCAATCTTTAGATTTGTAAATAGCATAGGGACATTTAGGCTTAGCAGAGGGACAGCTTAGGAGTAATAACCAGAAGGGACAGGATAGGGAAAGAACAGTAAACTTTAGAGATAGTTCATTAAAGGCAAATGGTTGGGAATGGGCCTAAGAGGTGGCATATGGATCTCAGCTGTTTCATGCATTACTAGGACATTTATTCTAATTATGTAAAAATAACCCTATAACAAATTATAAAAATTTCATGTTTTTCATTAGACATCAAATAATATGGCTTTCTTCTCTTACAGGTCAACCTAACAAATCTTTCTTATGTATGTATGTGTGTATGTGTGTATGTGCGTGCACACATGTGTATGGATGTGTATACTTGTGTTCTAAGTATATTATAATGTTAACAGCCATGATACCAGCAAAAACATTGCCTCTGAGTTGGAACGTGGCCCTTCCTTCTCAAGATGCAAATTTATATTAAACAGCCAAAACATTCAATTTCAACAAAGGTTATAGGTTATCTATTAAAAATTTTAAAACAGTGGATCTACACTGCCACCCACTGGTTACGCTCTTTCAACATCTAAAAGATACAACCAGGTTTTCATTGTATTAAAGTGTTAGTAAGTTTTTGGGTATTTGGGAATAAAAAATAAAAGGTATAAAAATTTAAAAAATTTAAAAAATAAAAAAAAAATTGAATTCCAATTAACATCATTGCGGAATTCATGGCCACCATTTTTAAATTTTTTGCATGCGTACAGGCTAAGCCTGCATTTTGTTCAGATGACCAGGGGATAGCTGGTGTTGAGGCCTGCATTTCAGTTGGGTGACCAGTTGTTTTGGAAAAAGGCTCCCTTTGCGGACTACCAACCAGGGAAGCTGGTGTAAAATTACTGTCCTGGACTTGGGCAGGTGGAAAGTTAAGGCCAAGAGTGGGAAACATGTCTCATTGTCCCAGGCTAAGGACCCGAGTGGGAAGTTACCTCTCCGGTTGGGTCACAGAAGTGACTGACTGACCTCTATGCAATGAGACCAGTTCCCCACGATGTCCACAAAGTGGGCACTGTGTGTCTCTCTCCCCTTAGCAGGACTGCAATGCACCTGTTCATGACAAAGGAAACTTCCTAGAAGCTCCCACAAAAACAAAAAAACAAAAAATATCAAGATGGTAATGATGGTAACAACTTCTCATGGGGCATATTTAGCCAGTCTTTATTTGACTAATGGGCATAAGAACTGTAAAAAAATTTTTTATTAAGAACTAGATATTGAAAAATCTTTAAAGCAGGTTTTCATGCCAGGCCTGGAGAAGGCCAAGACCTTGGAGGAAGATAGTTATTATTAAAATCCACTTTGTAAGGTTTGCAGTTTAAATTGGTAATACATTTGAACTAATTGGGAATATAAAATGTTAATTCTTTTATTTATAATCTGTATTGAATTTCCAACAATAACTTTGGGGTTAAGGTACACAAATGGTCTCTATATTTTTGTGTGTTACACAGTATCACCTTGTAACATTTTTCCTTTACTTGTAGGACAATTTAAAGAAATTAAGTTTAAGTTCACTTCCCAAATAAGTATCATACAGTCAATGATAAACAATTTGGATGAATTTAATGAAAACTTACACCTTGGTTACTGTTTATAGGTATGTGTAATACAACTTAGGCATCTATAGGTCAAAACATAAAAAAATTATCAAAACAGAAAGAGGGAGGTGGTATAATATTCCTTCTGTATTCCAAATCTTTTGATTCATTCTCAATTTTAATGTCTTGAAACTAACAATGGGAGGAAATTTGCATGTTCCCACAGGTAAAAACACCAATCTAAATGCCTGAAAACGTACAACTTTTGGCTGTGCAAGATGGACTGGGAAATGCCAGCAGAGAGGCTGACCCATTTGAACATTAAAGAAAAAGGAACCTCAGATTGCGTGAGTCACAGACATTGAGTATTTCTCTGAATTCTATTTGGGATAACTGTTTATAATGTGACCTAATTAAGTTTAGCTTCCAGATGCTGAGAAAACTTCCTACCTCTTCCCTTTTATAGGGAAAAAAAAATCATGATGGTAATGAAGTCATTCCCTAACTGTAAATTAGAGCCAACTGTTATAGTGGTAATTTCTTATAAAACAGGTATAACTACCTTCTTTAATTGACTGATAGACATAGGAATTGTGAAAGGGTAATTCCTTATTTAGAGCCAAGTATAATAGTAAAGTCTTTATAAGCTGTGTAACTAAGCAAAATATATTAATACAGGAGAGTTCCGAAATCAGCAATGGATTATTCTGCCAAGGAGATGTTGGCTAGGGGATCCAAGCCCCCCAAATTATAAAGGCCTTTTGGCTATAAAAATGGGATATCTGCAAGGAGAAAGGCAGTAAGTCCCTGTTGTCGAAGACCTGGTGTAAGCGTGAAAAAATGTTCTGAGACGTCACTTGATAATGTTCAATTGGCCTCTAAAATGCCAGAGAGTGTTACCAAAGGCCACTAAAGCAACACGGCAAAATATTGGTCTCTTTGAGTCACGCAATACTCCTCTGTCAGTATCAGCTTCACCTTAACTGCCTGGAGATACTGTGCAACAGTGGCAGCCATGTGTCTATATATATCCCAAATCTAATTGGCTATTAGCTCTCTCCTTGGAGGAATAATTCATGGCTGATGCCATAAGCTTATGTCCTCTAGTGGTTAGGAGATGATATAATCCACAATAAGAACTTGTCATCTTTTATAGAGAAACCACAGTTTGTGGATTAGCATACCATCCAAACATCTGTGTCTATGCTCACAGCTTGCCATAATAGTTAGTACTGTTTAAATGCCTGTTTAAATGTCTGTACATCTAATTGCTTGTGCTTTGTTAGTAGGATTAAGAGATACCCTGGATAAGCTGTCAACCTATAATGGGAAACAACCTGAACAGTGTAAATGACATCTCCAGAGAAAATAGATTGTTTTGCTTCTCGCCCACTTATGCCCCTTCCCCAAAGCCTAGGGAACAACTTGCGGTAGAGGAGATGTGGTAGAATGTAAGGGCTGCAGAGAGATTGGGGTGAACCGTGAGACTACAGCAATATAGACTGGACTCTTATTTGATCAACATGCTTGTGCATACAAGCTTCTCCAAGTGGACTATGGGAACCCGGGTTTGTTCAAAATACGGACATAGATACTTGCTAACTGGTTTTACATGAATGTTACTTACATTCATTGCTTATGCTTGACAATCAGCTTACTTCATTGTTGGGATTTTTGGATATTAATTGGCCTTAGTGTGAAAATGAAGTTTCAGGTCTGACCTGCCCCCATCTGCTTAGCACTCAAAACAGGCTTGAGCAGTTGGCTATTCAAAACTCACGTTCCTTTGGGTTGTTAGCCTCACCCATGAGCTCCCCTCCCTCTCAGAAAAATTTAAAAAATAAAATTAAAAGGGTGAGGTGTGAGAAAACCTAGTTAAGACGGGTTGGATTCTAAGCCAATTGAACCTCCCTGGCCACACCCATGGGGTGGGGTGTAGTGATGAAAAGATTTAGCATTCGGCCCTGAGAATTGAGTCGTGATGGATCTAAGCAGACATGTTGGAATAAAATAAGTCTCTGTATTTGAACCTCAACCTGCGTACACATGGTGTGCTTTCCTGCGTGAGCTTTTCACATGGGTCTTCCCAGGATTAAGTGAGCCCCGCCACAAATTTCGGCGGCAACACCACACTTTGTATATACACCCAAGAGTGGTATAACATAAACTTTTCATATGCAAATATCAATGGCACTTAGGATCAGTTACTATTTTCTAGAACGCATTTCTTAAATTATGTGTCACAATCCATATGTGACTTGAATGTTAGAGTTGTGTTAAATTTGGCAATAATAAAAGGTTTCTTAATGTGCAATGCCCAACAATTAATTCAAATTCAAATGTGTCATGAATCTGAGGTGTATCTAGCAGCATTTGCCCTAACTGCACCATGAAGATGTATGCATGCAGCCTTGGTTATTACCATACAGCATGCATACTTTACCTAGTGCATGGCATTATACCACTCATTTCCAGGATATGGTTCCTAAGAAAACTCAATTCAGCTTCAACATTATTGTATGCTATGAATTGCATTATTTTTAGTATACATAAAAAGATTTCTGCTCTTAAAGAAAACATAATGATGTTGGTAGTCCAGGTGCATTCCTTTAATCCCAGTTCTTGTAAGGCAGAGACTGGTGGATCTTTGTGAGATTGAGGCCAGTCTTGTCTACCTAGTGAGTTCCAGGTGGGCTGGGCCTTCGGAGACCCTGTCTAAAAATGATTCAAATATATAAAACAAAGACTTACAATAGTACTTTTCTACAATCATTTCTTAGCCTATAAATATCAAACATATACATCTTTGCATTATGATCCACTAGAATGCTTCACTTAGAAAGACAAAAAAAATCCAGTTTGAGGAGCTGGAGAGATGGTTCAGTAGTTAAGCATACTGGATTCTCTTGCAGAGGTCCCACGTTTCATTCTCAGCATCCACATGGAGTCTAACACCATGATTACCATGATTTCCAGTGACAAGCATCTCTGGTAGCTGTGGGCAGTGTATTCAGAGATGTACTTACTCATACACACAAAAATTAAAAATACATAAAAACCTGAGTTGCTGTTTGAGTTGATGATGTGAATTTTATTTTAAAATGTTAAATTAATCTCAGTTTTAAATAAGATAAAATTGTCCAGTAATTTCTAAACTGCTCCTAAACATATTTCTTCCATTTAACAATATTTATTTCTGACAAGCAGCATTATCATCAATGATGATTAGAAAGTCAAATTATTGATGAACTCTGGAAAATGCCCTATATATGGCAGTGTGTAGTATTTAGTCAATATTTAATTCTTTTTTTGCCACAATTCATATTTATTAATAGAAAACAAGCACTCATTCCAGTTTCAAAGTTGCTATATTTGAAGTTGCTAATTTTAAATAATGAATTTAAAATAATTTGCTTTGACTAAGACAGTGAAACTGTAGCTTAAAAAAGTATTCAGCACCATTTTCTCATAGGTCTTTCAGAATTTGTTCTTAAAGTGTCTGGGAACTTGCCTGTCCATAAGGTTTAGGTGTTGCTGAGCTACATGGGACCGCCTTCCTGCACAACCAGTGGGACACTAAGCAGTCATCATAAAAGGAATCTGAATATTCACATACTACAACACTCCCTCTCCTCAACTTGAGCTTAGGAGGAGATGCACCTAAGCACTGAGGTAGGAGGAGTTAGGCTTTTATGTACTGTTAGGCTTGGTCTTTACAGCCAGTAACAGTAAACCAATTGATCTCTAATGTCTTATGATTTTAGGAAATTCTGTAAATAGTTTGAATTACTTTAATCCATTTACAAATTACACATGAAATGAGATTCTCTGCTCTAGCAAATAAGGGTCAACTGTTTTTATGTCCTACTAAAATATATACACATGTGTATGAAAATCATAGTCTTAAAGCTTACTTAGAACAATGTATTATTTATGCCAGTATCTATTTTGGTTTGATTTTTGTTTTATTTTGGCAGTGTTGGGCTTGAGCCCAGGGCCTTGAGCATGCTAGGCAGGTACACTGCCACTGACCTACATCTTCTGGCCCCTAAGCCAATATGTTATTTTAATAAAATGTCTATAATTAGAAGCAGTTGGTGAATCTTAAATCTAAAGGTTTGACAAGATATTCCCTCTCACTTAAACTATGTTTAGAGAAATTTTAAAAAATAGAACATGAGCCTTAAAGCCACTGAAGGAGAGATTATCAAGCTCCTCTCCTCCTTCCTATAGGATTCCAATTAGGGTGGGCCAGAAATTAGCATTTCTAAACATTCTGAGAAATTCATAGGTTTTTATTTTTTTAAGTATTTTGTGCAAAAGAATGTCTATAGACTGTCTTTTTCTGCATAAGTGAGAAGCATTACTCATCAGAATTTCCCAATAACACAAAGACAAAGGTCATACCCTCCCACCAAACATCTTCTAAATCTTCTTTGATTGATATACTGTAAAAGACTGTCAATGACCAGGTTCCAGTCATTGTTGCAGATCCCGTCCCACATGTTCCACAGCTCACTCTTAGAGGACCCAGTATATCTCACAGGGGTGAGACCTTGAGAGAATACAAAGAAGTTCATCAGCTGTATGAGGAGGGGAGACAGCACACCTCCATCTTTGAGTAGCTTATGGAGATGGAGAGGGCAATGGATCTTAGGAAAGATACCTTGATTTGAGAGACAGAGATTCTTTATGGTTAGTTGTCCAGATCGATTCTGCTTATGCCTGTATAGCAGCTCCTGAGCAAAAATGTCTCCATAGTCGTGAGACAGCAGGTTGATCCTGCAGCTCTGAAGCCCCAGGTGCCACAGAAGTGCCCCCACAATGCTGGCCTACTCAAAGATGGAGTACTGATGTGGTCTGGGTTTGTCACTGAAGCCAAAACCTAAGAATTCAAGGGCAATCACCCAATGAAACTTCAAGGTCAGCCCTTCCCAGATCTTGTACCAGTCATAGCTGGATGTTAGAAAGCCATGTAAAAGTACAACTATCTCAGGACTCCCGACCACACCCATGGAGTCTTGGTAGAAGATTCGAAGTCCCTAGTAGGTGAAAAACTTGCCAGAAGTCTTCCATGAGTGCAGAGCAGGAGAGAGTTGAGGGGGTGGGTTGTGCAGGTATGTGGCCAGCAAGGGCACTGCCAGCAGCCACAACTGGACCTACCACTCCCTCATCTTGATTCAGGTAAGACCTGTGCTACTGGTCTCCATCATGGGGGAAACTGGGCACTTCCTGGGGCCAGAGTTTCTCAGCCATAGCCCAGTCCCCAGGGAAGACTCAGACAGCCCCCAATATTTAATTATTTATGTAAAAATAAAAGCCACACACACCTCAATAGTATGCAAATAAGAAAGGATATATGCAAAATGATTTTTTAAAAATATGATTACACATAAGCCGGGTGTGGTGGCCTATAATCCCAGCACTTGGGAGGCAGAAGCAGATGGATCTCTGTGAGTTGAAATCCAGCCTGGTCTACATAGTGAGCTCCAGGCCAGCTGGGATTAAAAGGAGAGCTTGCCTCAAAAAGACCAAAAAATATGACTATGCATTATTTATTATCAGTAAATGTTTAATTTCCATACCAATTTTATATATTTATATGTGAAAGGAGATGTAAAATCTTATGAGGAGGGGCTTGAGAAATGGCTCAGCGGTTAAGAGCACCAACTTTTCTTGCAGAGGACCCGGGTTCGATTCCCAGTACCCACATGGCAGCTAAGAACCATCTTTAAGTCCAGTTCCAGGGGAATCCAACGCCATCTTCTGACCTCCACGGCATTGCACGACATGGATGCACCAACCTACATGCAGACAGTACACTAATACACATAAAAATATAATGAAAAATATGAGCAAAGGTTTCATAAGTGTAAAAAGTTTTAAATGCCATGATTTAAAATAACATCTTTCTAAAATATGGAGTGTAATTAATTCTTATTAGCTTAATTTAGGTTACATGCTCTATGTGGATGAGAATAACCATGCAAAATCTTGTATTGTGGTTCAGCAGGAATATTCTGTGGAGTTAGAGATGAAATAGACCACATACCTAACCAAAATTGAATTTATTAGGACAGAGAAAATGTAATATCAACTCTTTTACATTGTTTTCTAGTCTACTAATACCTTGAGATCTTATCTGTACCACATGAGCATTTAATAGCGGTTTATTTCATTTAATATGTGAAGAGACAAGTACTGGAAAATACATTGTAGTTTAAGTACAAATTCGTTAATAAAATGCGGAGACTCAATATTTATATTAAAGATATTATTCATAGTTTTCAGAAATAAAAATCTTTCCACGTTGTTTATTTTAACTGGATCTGTTTCCTGGTTCTAGAAATAAATAAAAGTCACAGTTTAATTTGAGCAGTGTGGATTCAAATACAAGAGAAGTGCTGAGTCACTGATAAATAATTCACTTAGCCTGGAAACAGATATACCAATTTCTGAAGCTGCAGATATCTAAATTCCATAATACCTTTCCTTCTTGAGATTAGTTAGAATGAATGTTGACATTTTAATTAGAAATGAAAAAAGGTATCCACCCTAAAATATTCATCAACTTGTGGTAAATTACTGATGTCATGTCTAGCTCTATTATTTTATGTTAAGTGTCCAGAGGTATTCTATACCAAAGGGCTAAAAACTTACCTCCAGATACAGCTTTATTTGCCAATTATTAAATGTATTTTAAATGATGTCAAATTCAGAGAAATGTAATTATTCTAAGAAATATAATAGGAATTTTTACCTAATTTTACCCAAACCACTAATGCAATTCAATGATTTTTCTCTCTGATTTCTATCAACACTGCAGGTTACAAGGCATCTCAAGGGACATTTAGTCAACAATTTTATTGGTTTATTTTCCAATCTCTCTGAGTTGGTTAAATACTGATTTCATAAATAAATGATAATACGTTTCTAGGAATAATAGTGGCAACATGTTGTTTTGAAACATTTTGAGTAAAAGCGTATCTTGACTTCACAATCTATAAATGTGCTTTGGTCAACTGAAATGAATTTTATTATGAAACCTAAATAACATAAGTTCCTTCCACTAAGGTTTCAAAACTATACATTATATAACTTTTGCGTTCAAACTAGATTAAAAAGTCTCATGTACTAGATGAAGTTCATTTTGAATTAGCTAAAATTACTTTTCTCCAATTGATATTTAATTAAAATAACTACAGAATTGTTAGAGACAATCACTTTAGGAAATTGGTATAGGCAAAAAAATGTTTGAATAGAAACTCAATAACACAGGAAACAGCCTCAAGAATTGACAAGCGTGATTAAGTGTAATTCAAATGCCTCTGTGAAGCAATAGAAACAATCAACAGAGAAAAGAAACACAAAGCTTATAGAAAGGGAGGAAACGTTTGCATGCTTTACATCAGATTTTACCTCACCTCAGTCATAGCAGCCACATTAAAAAATCCAAAATGGTGGTAAAAATATGAGGAATAAGTAAGCTTATCAATTGTTCATAGAAGTATAATGTAGTACAGCCACAGGTATCCCATTCTCTGGATCTTATAACCATTCTGCCCACTCTTCCACAATGTTCCCTAAGCCATAGTTGTTGGAGATATATTGTAGATGTGTATCATTTGGGGTTAAGCAAACATTCTCTAAATTCTGAGAAGGTATGGATCTCTGTTATAGTTTAAATACACTGCAAAAATTCATTTCTTTCATGAATGATGAGAAATAAATTTGTCTATGGGTATAAGGATAAATATTTAGACTATAGTTAGCAAGTATATTGGTATAGGAAATTGACAGTAGTAGGTTCTCCTCAAGGATCTATGAACACTCTAGCTACTGTTTGTTGTGTAGGGTTTATAGAACTAGGCATAACTTCATTCCTACTGAGTAAGTTTTAACTCCAATTATAAAGCTGTTGGTTAGCCAAATTGATGCCAGTGCTCCAATATTATGATGGGCTGGTAACTGCTGTAATGGGAAAGCTCAGCATATGAAATATTAACGTTATAGTTTCTTTTTTTCTTTTTTTTTACATTTACTTTCATTTATTTCTTTTTTTAACAATAAGTAATAAGTTTTGAGTACAAACATCCTTCATGTAAAACCAATTTGCAAGCAGTTGTGCCCAAACCCACACAGCCCAAGGCTCCGACCATCCAGCAGGAGGGGCTTGTATGTACAATCAAGTTGATCAAATAAGCGTCCAGTCTATATTGCTGTAGTTTCACCATTCACCCCAGTAGTAGCCCTTACATTCTACCACGCCCCATCTTCAGGGGCAGATTGTTCCCTAGGCTTAGAAAAGGTGCACAGGTGGACGAGAAGCAAAGCAGTCTACTTTCTCTGGAGATGTCGTTTTGGACTCTGACTTGTTCTGGCTGTTTCATTTCATATGCTGACAGTTTGTTCAGGAATAACCTTTCAATCCTACTAATGAAGCACAGGCAATTAGATATATAGATATTTAAACAGTACTAATTATTACGGTAGGTTACTTTGGTATAGACACACATGTTTGAATGGTATGTTAATCCATGAATTACGTTTGTTTTCTGTAAAAAGGTTTTACTGTGGCTTAAAATATCTCCTAATCACTAGAGGATGTATGCTTTTGGCATCAGCAGTGAGTTATTCCTCCAAGGAGAGAGCTAATAGCCAATTAGATTTGGGATATACAGACATATGGCTGCCACTGCTGCACAGTATTTCCAGGCAGGTGAGGTGTAGCTGATGCCGACAGAGGAGTCTTGCTTGATTCAAGGAGACCAATATTTGCTTCATTGGTTTAGTGGCTTTTGGTAGCAGTCTGTGGTATACCAGAGACCACACTTGCAAGTGTGGTCTCATTACATCTTTCCCATGCTTACATCAGGTCTTCGACAGCAGAGCCTTACTGCCTCTCTTCTTGCAGGTTTCCCAGTTTACAGGCAAGATGCCTTTACCTTTTTTGGGGGGTATCTTGGATCCCCTGGACAGCATCTCTTTGGCTGAATAATCCTATGCTGATATCAGAGCTCTCCTGTATTAATATATTTTGCTTAAATGCACAGCTTAGAGAGACTCTAGTATTATATTTGGTTCTGAATAGTGAATAATCTTTTTCACAGTTCCTATGTCTATTAGTCAATTAAAGAAAGCAGTTTTTACCGGTTTTATGAGACAACCTCTATAACAGTCAGCTTTAATTTACAGCTAGAGATTGACTTCAATACCATCATATTTTTCTTTGTTCTAGGAAAAGGAGGTAAGAAAGTCTCTCATATTAAATCTTTGCAGCACCTAGAAGGTAAGGTTCATTAGGACTCTTTATAAACAGTTGTTACAAATAGGATCCACAGAGATGTTTGATGCTTGTAAAGTCTGAGGTTTTTCCCCCTTTTAATGCTTAGATGGGCCAACTTCTCTGCTGGTATTTCTTGGTACATCCTACACAATGCAAGGCTGTATCTTTTCTTTTTCAGCCTTTAAGTTGGTGACGTTTTGACCTGTGGGAACATACAAGTCTTTTCCCAGAGTTAGTTTTAAGATTAAATTGAAAAATTTTTGGTAAAAAGGTTAAATATATAACAGTATCCCCCCTTTTTCTAATTCTAGGTTTTTATTTTTTGAACCATGAGTCTCAAAAAGGCAGTTGTAGTACTCATACCTATAGGCAGGAATCAAAGTGCAAATTTCATTAAATTTATCCAAGCTGTTTTGGGTGACTGTATGTTGTTAATTTGGGAAGCATACTTAATTCCTTAAGTTAAATTATCCTACAAGTAAAAGAGAATGTTACAACATGATACTGTATAACGCAAAGATTATAGAGAACTTCTGTATATGTTAATCCCAAAGTTATTGTTGTACAGATTTTAAGTAAAATAAATATGAAAAACAACAATTTATACTTCCAATTAACTCAGATGTATCACCGTTTTTATCAAAACCTTTAAACCAATGTTGTTTAATATAGACATTTTTACTTTTACTAAGTCCTAAAATACCATGTAATTTGTAGATAGAATTTGGGCAAAATTTGATACTTGTTGAACTCCAGTCAATTAAATATACATTAATCGAATATAGACCTGTGTCCCTCTCCCAACCCTCCCACCCCTCGTGATTCAGCATTTCAGTAAGTTTTCGGAGGCAGTCTTTCTGTTGTTGTTCTTTCAATATGAATCCCTCTAGACAAGAAATATTTTCAACTGGGTTATTGACACTAGCATCCACAGATGAGGGATGCCATTCGTCATTTGTTTTACTGGGACTGTGTTACTTCACTTAATATAATATCTTTTAGCTCCATCCATTTACCTGCAAAGTTCATGATGTTGTCTTTCTTTACTGCTGAATAGAACTCCATTGTGTACATGTACCACATTTTCTCTATCCACTCGTCAGTTGAGGGGTATTTGGGTTGGTTCCAGCTTTTTGATAATGTGAACAGAGCTGCAATAAACATAGCTGTGCATGTATTTCTGCAGTAAGATGAGTCTTGTGGGTATATACCCAGGATTCGTATGACAGGATCAAATGGCAAGCTCATTTTGAGTGTTCCAAGGGTGCTCCACACTGCTTTCCATAGTGGCTGTACAAGTTTACATTCCCACCAGCAATGGATGAGTGTTCCCCTTTCCCCACAGCCTCTCCAGCACTTGACATCATTCGTTTTCTTGATCCTGGCCAGTCTTATTGGAGTGAGATGATATATTAAAGTGGTCTTAATTTGCATTTCCCTATTTATTAGTGATGTTGAACAGTTTTTAAGATGTTTCTTAGCCATCTCTAATTCCTCCTCTGTGAAGTCTTTATTCAGTTCTTTGCTCCATCTTTTGAGGGATTCATTTCTTTTCTTCTTTGTTTTTTTGAGTAGTTTGTGTACTCTGGAGATCAACGCTTTGTCAGATGTATCTGCAGTGAAGGTTTCTTCCCACTCTGTGGGTTTTCTCTTCACTTCCTCGATTTTTTTTTTTTTTGATGTACAGAAGCTTTTGAGTTTAATGAGGTCCCATTTGTCAGTTGTTGATCTTATTTCTTGTGCAGCTGATGTCTGATTTAGAAAGTCTTTTCCTATGCCTATGTCTTGTAGTCTTCTGCCAACTTTTTCTTCTATCGCCTCCAGAGTTTTGGGTTTCACGTTGAGGTCTTTGATCCATCTGGAATTGACTTTTGTACAGGGTGAGAGGTAGGTATTTAATTTCATTCTTCTACAGGTGGTGATCCAGTTTTGCCAACAC
>VZQC01014071.1:404119-440865 GCA_009823505.1 Rhizomys pruinosus
GTTTGGATGGTGTGTTAATCCATGAATTACATTTTTTTCTGTTAAATATGACAGGGTCTTACTGTGGCTTATAACATCTCCTAACCACTAGAGGATGTAAGCTTGTGGCATCAGCTGTGGGTTATACCTCCAAGGAGAGAGCTAATAGCCAATTAGATTTGGGATATACAGACATATGGTTGCCACTGCTGCACAGTATTTCCAGGCAGGTGAGGTGTAGCTGGTCCTGACGGAGGAGTCTTGCTTGACTCAAGGAGACCTATATTTGCTTTATTGGTTTAGTGGCCTTTGGTAACACTCTCTGGTATTTCCGAGACCATCTGTACACTTGCAAGTGTGGTCTCAATATATCTTTCCCATGCTTGCATCAGGTCTCCAACAGCAAGGCCTTATCACCTCTCTTCTTGTAGGTATCCCAGTTTGGAGACAAGGAGCCTTTCCTTCTGTGGGGGCTTGGATCCCATGGCCAACATCTCCTTGGTAGAATAATCCATTGCTGATGTCAGAGCTCCTGTATTAATATATTTTGCTTAAGTGCATGGCTTAAGGATCTTGTAGACCTTCTTCAGTTGCTGGTTGTTGGTGTAAAGAAAGGCTACTGAGGGGCTAGAGAGATGGCCTAGTGGTTAAGAGCACTGACTGCTCTTGCAGAGGACCTGGGTCCAATCAACAGTACCCACATGGTGGCTGAGAACCGTCTGTAACTCCAATTCCAGAACTCCAGTTCCAGGAGAATCTGACACCCTCTTCTGACCTCCGTGGCATTGCATGACACGGGTACACAGACCTGCATGCAGACAGTACATTCATACACATAAAATAAATAAATAAATAAATAAATAAATAAATAAATAAATAAATATATAAGAAAGAAATGCTATTGATTTTTCTAGGTTTATTTTGTATCCTGCCACTTTACTGAAGCTCTTTACCGTTTCTAGGAGTTTTCTGGTGGAGTTCTTTGCATCCCTTATGTAAATGATCATGTCATCAGCAAAAAGCGATAGTCTGACTTCCTCTTTTCCAATTAAAACTCCTTTAATTTCCTTTTCTTGCCTTATTTCCCTAGCAAGGGTATCAAGCACTATATTGAAAAGAATAGGTTACAGGGGGCAGCCTTGCTAATTTCCTATCTTTAAGTAGAATGCTTCTGTTGTTTCCCCATTTAGGATGATATTGGCTGTGTATTTCCGGTCTACGGCTTTGATAACATTGAGGAATGATCACTCCAATCCCAGCATGAAGAGATGCTGGATTTTGTCAAGGGCTTTTTCTGCGTCCATTCAGATGATCGTATCGTTTTTGTGTCTCAGTCCATTTACATGTTTGATGATATTTATTGATTTTTGTATGTTGAACCATCCCTGCATTTCTGGTATGAATCCAACTTGGTCATGGTGAATGATCTTCTTGATGTGGGTCTGTATGTGATTTGCAAGTATTTTATTTAGAGTTTTTGCATTTGTGTTCATTAAGTAAATGGGTCTATAGTTCTCCTTTTTGGTTGTATCTTTGCCTGTTTTTGGTAATAGCATGATGCTGGCTTCATAGAAGGAATCTGGGTGAACTCCCTCTGTTTGTATCCTTCTAATCAACTTGAGTAGTAATGGTTGTAAGTCTTTTTGAAATATTTTATAGAATTTTGCCGTGAAACCATCTGGGACTGGGCATTTTTTGATTGGGAGACTTCTTATCACATCTTCAATTTCTTCATATATTATTTGTCTCTTTTAGCTGTCGATCTCTTCATGGTTGAGCTTTTGTGATTCCCAGGATTTCAGATATTCATCCATTTCTTCTAGGTTTTCAAACTTAGTAGAGTATAAGTTTTTAGAGTGTTCCCGTATGATTGTCTGGATTTTTTTTTCATTGTCTGTTGTGATATTTCCCCTTTCATCACAGATTCTATTAATTTGGAGTTGCTCCTTCTTTCTTTTGGTTAATTGGGCTAGAGGTTTGTCTATCTTGTTTATTCTCTCAACTAACCAACTTTTGGATTCATTGATTTTTAAATTATTTTCTTTGTTTCTACTTCATTAATTTCTGCTCTGATTTTTGTTATATCTTCTTGTCTGCTGCATTTAGGGCTCATTTATTGTTGTCTCTCAAGTATTCTTAGCTGCAGTGTTAGATCATTCACTCGTGCTCTTTCTGTTTTTTTTTTTTTTTTTTTAAATGTAGACACTTAGAACTATAAACCTCCCTCTTAGGACTGNTTCCAATGTATTTGTGACTTTCTTTTTTATATGGCTCAGGATATCAGGTCTTATGACCCTTGATACATTTGGAGTTGAAATTTTTAAATACAAGTAGGTATTTTACTTTAAATAACCAAATCATCTGTTATAACGTCATACATTCAAATATTACGCTCATTTAAAGAATAAAACATGTTATTTACTCCCCTTTTTTTCATCAAGACGTGTCGCCTCAGATACCTACCCAGTGGTAAGGTTTAAAAATATTTTTTAAAAAAGAAACTGTACATGTCGTTGGTTTTAATAAAAAATGAAATTAACACCCCTACTCTACCTACCTTACAAAGTAATCAAAATGACAAAAAAGACCTCAACTTGAACCCCAAACTCGGGGTGTAGAAGAGAAACTGGCAGCAGACTACAAGGACACAGGTGTCGGAAAAGACTTCCTAACAGCAGCAGCTGTACATAGAATAAGATTGCACAATGACAAATGGGACCTCATAAACTCAACGACTTCTGTACATTAAAGAAAAATAAGAGAACTGAAGAGAAAACCCACAGAGTGGGAGGAAACCTTCACTGCTAGACACCATCTGACAAGCATTAATTTTCCAGGAGTATACAACTACTCAAAAAACAAAGAAGAAAGGAAACAAATGAAAACTCAAAGATGGAGCAAAGATCTGGATACAGACTTCACAGAGGAGGAAATAGAGATGGCCCGAGAAACATTTTTTAAGAAAGTGTTCAGGCATCTCTGATAGATTAAGGAAATGCGAAATTAAAAAACCACTTTGCGATATCACCTCTTACCCAATAAGACGGTAGGATCAGACACGAATGATACCAAATGCTGGAGGGTTGTGGGGAAAGGGAACACTCCCTTGCTGGTGGGAATGTAAACCTTGTACATGCCCTATGAAAGAAAGCAGTGTGGGAGGAACCCTTAGAAGACTCAAAATGAGACCTTCCATTTGACCCAGTTCGAACCACTCTGGGTATATACCACAAGCACATCTTATCTTCAAAGATACATGCACAGCTATGTTTATTGCAGCTCTGT
The DNA here is from genome assembly GCA_009823505.1 of Rhizomys pruinosus. NCBI lineage: Eukaryota > Metazoa > Chordata > Mammalia > Rodentia > Spalacidae > Rhizomys > Rhizomys pruinosus. Next base: position 407,384 of record VZQC01014071.1, read on the forward strand.
TCACAATAGCAAAAAGCTGGAACCAGCCCAGGTCCCCTCAACTGACGTGTGGATAGAGAAAATGTGGTACATGTATACCCAATGGCTTATTCTATGCAGCGGTAAGGTAAAGAGGGAACAACATCATGAACTTTGCGTAGGTAAATGGATGGAGCAGAGACTTATGTTACAGTGGATAGTAACAACAGTGCCAGAAAACAAACGACAAATGGTGTCCCTCATTGTGGATTCTAGTACAAGAACCAGATATAAATAGTTTCTCGTGAGAGGGATGCATAATAAAGAATAACAACAGAAAGACTGCATCAGAAACGGACTGAAAATGGTGAGATTTGGCAGGGGGGGCGGGGTTGTGGAGAGATGACACGGGTGTATTGATGAATGCATATTTACTTGACGTGAGTTCAACAAGTACCCAATACACCTGGTTTTCTGAGACTCATGGTTAAAAAAAAGGGGGGGGGAATACAGATAGAATGATGAAACCTTTGTCCTCAAAAACCTTGTAATTTCACAATCTTAAAACTAACTCGGGAAAAGATTTGATGTTCAAACAGGCCAAAATTGTCACCAACTTACGCTTAGAAAGAAAGAAAGAAAATAACAGCTTTGCATTGAGTAGGATGTACCAGAAAGTGCCACAATGAAAGGTTTGACCCCGTCTGCACATGTGAAAGGAAGAAAAGCCTCATAACTGAGCCATAGGAAAACATCGAAATCTTACCTGTTATAAAATAAAAAAACTAAACTAACATGTAACAAAAAAAGACAAAACTATTATAATGAGTCCTAATGAACTTAACCTTCTAGTGCCACAAAGGTTTTGATATGAGAGACATTTCTTGCCTCCCCCCCCCCATCAGAACACGGGAGAACTATGACGATGATTGAGGTAGCTCTCCAACTGTAAATTGGAGAACAACTATTATAGAGGTAATCTTTATAGAAAAACTGGTTAAAACTAGCCTTTCTTTAATTGACTTATAGACATGAAGAACTGTGAAAAAGGATTATCCTCTGTTCGAACCAAATATATACTAAAGTCCCTTAAACTAGTGCACTTAAGCAAAATATACAATACAGGAGCTCTGACATCAGCAATGGTATTACTACCAGAGGAGATGTTGGCCAGGGGATCCAAGGCCCACAAAAGATAAAGGCTCCTTGCCTCTAACTGGATTACCTGCAAGAAGAGAGGCGATAAGAGCCTGCTGCCGAAGACCCTGATGTTAACATGTGGAAAGATGTATGAGACCACACATGCAAGTGTACAGATGGCCTCTGGAATACCAGAGAGTGTTACCCAAAGGCCACTAAACAATAAAGCAAATATGGGTCCCTTGAGTCAAGCAAAGCCCACCGTCAGCACCAGCTACACCTCACCTGCCTGGAAAACTGTGCAGCAGAGGCAGCCAATGCCTGTATATCCCACATCTATTTGGCTGTATGGCTGTCTCCTTGGAGGTATAACCCCCATGGCTGATTTGCCACAAGCTTACATCCTCTCTACAAATGGTTAGGAGATTACATAAGCCACAGTAAGACCCGTATTATTTTACCAGAAAAAATGAAATTCATGATTAACATATCATCCAAACTATATGTGTCTCTACAAAGTAACCTAACATATTTAGTCCTGTTAAATACCCTATATATCTAATTGTTGTGCTTCATTAGTAAGACATCGAAAGGTTATTCCTGACAAAACTGTCAGCCCATGGAAAGGAAACAGACAGAATTTACCAGAGTCCAAAACAACCCAGCTCCAGATAGAGTGGACTGGTTTTTGCTTTCACTCCACCTGTGGCCCTTTCTCTAAGCACTAAGGAACAATCGCGGGAAAGTGGAGGGGGGGGTGGTGAAGATAAGGTTGCGATTGGGGGTGAGGATGGATGAAACTCCAAGCACAATGTATCTGGACACGTCATTGATCAACTTGATTGAACATACAACCCCGCACCCCGCCGCGGGGAAGGAGGGGCTGTGGGGGTTTGGGCAAAACACAGCCTGCAAATTGGTTTTCATGAGGAGATGCTTGTACTCGTGGATTATCACTTCTAGCTAAAAATGAAAAAAAACAACTGATCAGAACAGATCAGGACCAGTTTATGGTCAGAATGCATGATCTAGGATTGGGGTGGGATGGGGGATGAAGGGAAACGGCGGAAATATGCCTGCAACTGATTGGAAAATGATGTATGAAATGGCCACACAAGCATCATAAACAATGTTAAAAAAATAAAAATTAAATACATAAAAAAAAAGAACTGTATATGAGCCCCTTACTTAAAAGAGGCTTCATATGTATTATCACTTTATATCAGTGATATCATTTGGAAATATTAATGTCCCGCAATAGGAAAAATTGTAGAGAAGAAGATATGTTTAATATAATATGGGGGTATCATTTTAAAAGCAAGAAATTCTAGAACCTACTAATTTCTATTTATTTAGCCTTCTCCACATTTCAGTTTACCGGGAGTTGAATTTTATAACATGGCAGATTGATAGGGATCTACTACTGATTCCTCTACATGTTGCTGTCCAGTTTTAGCACCACTATTTTTTAAACTGCTGTGTTTTCTCCAGTATGTATTTGTGGCAACTTTAATAAAAATATCAGGTGGCTGTAAATTCTAGGATTAAATTGTTTCCTCCATTTTTACATTATCAATGTAATCTGGGTTCTTTTTTTACATTTTTATTGAAGTTTTTGTGTCAATTTCGTACAAGATTTTTCAGTCCAACTTTAGACTCAGTCTCCTTTGCTCATAGCCCCCACCCCACCCAAGGTTCATGCCCCATTTTGCCATACATGTCTTGCAATCATTTTTTTTCAGTCTTTTAAATTTTTTTTCTATGCATAGGGTTTATTTTGGGGACTGAAGTTCACTGTTTCCGTCAGTTTCTTTGTGCCAGTCCTTTTGTTGATGTTCCCTATCCAACTTGTTATTAGCTCAATTCTACATTTCTACACACACACACATGCACATACACACACACACCACACACACACACACACACACGTAGTTTTACCTGCTGAAAGCAACTGTGCCATTATAATGTGAATCCTTTATCTAGAATTAATATGCCATATTTTCAGACTTTGTAATTCTGATATATGGGGGGAAGTATGTATGCATACTTTAGAGTATTATTAAAATTAAGGGAAATGTTGAATTCCTAACGTGTTGTGTAATATATCTGTGTTAATTGTATACAATACCATGCTGTTTTTATACTGTAGTGCAAGTGATAATTGAGATCAGAAATTGGAAATGCCTCTACATTTCTTTTTGTTCCAGGATTGCATTGGTATATCTTGGGTTTTTTGTGTTTCCCGTATGAAATTTGTTAATATATATTATGTCTTGAATAATTGTGGTTGGTTTTAATGGTTATTACATTAATTGTGATTGTTGTAGGCAAGGAATGGCATTTCACAACATTAATACTACCAATCCATGAGTAGAGAGATGGATTTCCACTGTCCTGGAATCTCTCCTTATTTTTTTTTTAGTGTTTAAAATGATATATATCTATACAATCCTTCATTCCTTGTTAGATTTATTCCAGAATATTTTTGTTTTTTGAGGCTATCATGAAAGGGATAGTTTCCCTAAATTATTTTCCAAAGGATAAATGTATAATGAAGCTATGATACACTACAAAATGAAGTATTATTTAACTCCTTAAAAATTTAATGAAATTTTGCATTTAAATGGATGTAGTTGGAAACAATCATTTTGAATGAGGTAACCCTAGAAAGAAAGATAAATGTCGACATTCTCTCTCAAAGCTGGGTGCTAGTTTTGAAATCTTAGAGATGCATATTTCATTTTAAAATCCAAAGAGAATCAAGGAAACTAATAAACAGCAATAGGTAGAGGGTAGCTTTCCTGGGAGGGGAGATATTGCAGTTCATATAGGGGGAAATGTAAATATATACAACAAATTGTTAAAGGGGGTGAGGGGCAGGTCAGAGGAAGGAGTATGGGGGGATAACTGACACTAATGGTCTTTGGAAAATGTCATATAGAAATCTACCACTATAGAATGAAAGTATATACATTGTGTTACATAACAAAAGACATCAAAAAAATAGGAGGATTGTGCTCTTACTAGAACCCAGAGGTTAGCAAAGTTAAAGAGTCAATACTGAGAATGGTCTCCCTCTCTGCAGCCATTGACCAGGGCGTCCCACTGAACCTCAAAAATATTGGATATTGCCCCTCCTTTTGGTACCTTCCATACAACTTGACAGTTTAATCTATTAATGAAATATTACATACATGAGATTGGAGAACAAACAAAAACGAGAACCAGAGAAATTAAAGCTAATGGCTGACCTCAAAGCCTGATGATTTTTTTTTTTAGTAATGAAATGTTGACTGGTTTAAGGCAAAACTTGTACACCTGTCCCACAAAACCCACGAGAGTTATTTTGATATCTCTGTGAGTTATCTGTAGCTCTAGAGTATGGATATTACCGTGTTTTCTTTTCTGTCTATCTCTGCAAAGCTCGAGAACTGGATGGCCCTTTCCTTGAGGTATTGAGCAGAAATGTCACACCTCTAGGATTACCAGTTTGCACAAACAGTAGATCTGCGGCCCCTGGTAGGAGCCAAAGGTGGCTTGCCCTTCCCTTCTGCCTGTCCCCCACTTTCTTTCAACTCTAAGCCGGGAAGTTTCTATGTACAGTAAATGGTGATTAACACCCAGCCCACAAACTGGCAAACATGCAGAGAATATAATCCTGCAGACCGTTTTCACTGATAGGACAACCTACATGAAGCTTCTCCCAAACAAAGTTCAGGAACTAACTGTGGAGAGGAAGACATGAAAACATTGTTAGAGCACGAAAGATGAATAACCACAAGGGAACAGAGTTTTTTCAGTTCATCGGGCAGTTACTCACACTGAACTCACATGTAATGGTGACATCATGCACAGCATCCGACAGAAGCTGCAAGTGGTATAAATTATCAGGATATACATGATGGATGGGTAATAATATATATTATAACATCTGATTATGAATATATATTAAATAACATATTATTTGGTGTGGTTAGTAAGGGAAGTTTTATGTGGAGAATTTAATATGATAACAATATTTTAGTGAAATTCACAAAAAGTTCAATAAAAGATATTTAAAAATTTTCTTAATCTTTGAAAAAATTATTTTCATAACTCATTGCCCAAGAATGTACCTGCTATGAATGAAAACTAGAAAATATTACAAAGTTAATTCCTAATGAAAGCTCAGAAACCAAAATTTATGATGTATAACTAAATCAATAATTAAGAGGGAAGTGTATACCTTGCATGTTGTTTTGGGGAATGTAAAAGAGTTTAACCACAGGACTGAAAGCAATTGTTGAAAATAAAATTGTTGACTGACCAAAGTCAAAGTTCCCCAGATCTTGTAGTAATTCCATATGGCATGGTGATTATTAAAAAGCAACATACATCAAAAGAAGGTATGGACATCTGTCACCAAGAAATGCCTAATGCTATAATTAGTTTGAGAATGAAACCCCTATAATATAAGAAAAAGAATCTATCAACAGTGTTGGGAAGCTTAATCAACAAAACAGAAAAAATCAATTTTGGCTTATTTATAAGAAGAAACAAAAAAATAAGTTAGTGTGGATTAGAATATGTCAAAAAATTATATTTAAAAACTCAATTATGTGTATTGGTACCACCCCTTAAATCCCAGCTCTCAAGAGGGAGGGCCAGGTAGATCTCTGTATGTTCAAACTGCACTGATCTACATAGTGAGTTTCTGGTGAGACTGTGCTCAAATAAATCAATGTGAGGATGCACACCCATTTCTGCCCCCTAAATGCAGAGCTTAATGGCATGAGACACATACCCAAACTTTCAGAATATTTTTAACATGACAAAAATCAATGTTATTTCAAGTGTACCACAAAAGGGACATTAAATAAAGATTAATTGCACATCATCAGAATTTTATACTTCTCTTTTTCAGTACTTAATATTTCCTTTTTTCTTTTTAATTTCCTTAAAAAATAAAGGGTCTCCTATATAGAATGGTTGGTTGGGGGTTGTTGGGGGGGGGGTGTGGGGGGGGTTGGTGGTGTGGGGGTGGGTGTGTGTGGTGGTGGTTGTGGTGTGGGGGGGGGGGGTGTTGTTGTGTGGTTTTGGTTGGTGGTGGTGGTTTGGGTTGGCCCCCCCTTTTTTGGTGTTTTGTTTTTGTTGGTTTGTGTGGTTTGGTGTTTTTGTTTGGGTTTTTTTCTTTTTGGGTTTGGTGGCGCTTGGTTTTTTTTGGTGTTTTTTGGGTGGGGTTTTGTTTTTTGCGGTGTGTGTTGGTGGGTTTGGTGTTTTGTGCTGGTGGGTTGGTTTTTTGTGCGGTTGGTGTTGTGAGTTGGTGGTTGGTTCTGTTTTGGTGGGTTGGTTGTGGTGGGTATGTCGTTTGTTGTTTTTTGGTTGGTTGTTGGGTTTTGGGTTGTTTCGTTTTGGTTTTGTTTTGTGTTGGTGGTTTGTTTGGTGGTGGTTTTTTTTTTGTTTTATTTGGTGTTTGTTTGTTGGTTTTTTTTTTTTTTGTTTTGTGGTGGTTTCGGTTTACCCCACAACAAAAACAAACCCCTTTTTTTTTTTTTTTTTTTTTTTTTTTTTTTTTTTTTTTTTTTTTTTTTTACAACCACAGAAGCAAAATAAATTCTAGTTTGCTCTACAAAAACATTTTAAAAACACAATAAAAAAAAAAAAAAAAAAACCACCCCCACCACCACCACAACCCCCCACCCCCACCCTCACCCCCCCCCCCCCCCTTCCCCCCCCCCCCCCCCCCCCCCCCCCCACTCCCCCCCCCCCCCCCCACCCCCCCCCCCCCCCCCCCCTCCCCCACCCCACCCCACACAACCCACACATTTTTTTTTTTTTTTTTTTTTTTTTTTTTTTTTTTTTTTTTTTTTTTTTTTTTTTAATTGAGGCGACTTTGAATATGCTTTCTACTAACCTTCACAGGAAAACTTATGGTTGGAATGTTTCATTTCTTTTATAATTGTAAAACTTTTTGAGGAATTTGAAATATAGACACTGCTTTTTTTACCTAATTTTTCACCCATACCTGTCATTCTACAACTCTTTCCAAATGTCCACCTAAACTCCCTTTCAATTTTGATTAGTAATTTTGTCCACTTACTGGTAGTTATATGTGGATATAATCATGGTTGATCTTTTGGAACTGCATAATCCTTCAAGGAGCTCATCCCTTGATAGAACTTCTTCTCCCTCTCTGAACAGCAATCAAATGGTCTGAACCCATTCATCTAGAGGTGGGACATTGTGAAATTACCCCCATCCACAATTTCATGCCCACTGGTGCTGTCATTGCACTGGTGTTATTTAAGAAACTACAATGTGGGTTATCCCAGGGAATAATCTGCAGAAGAGGGGGCATGGTGTTAGATTGTAAGGGCTGCGATTTGGGTAAATGGTGAAACTACAGCAATTGTGTCTTGGCCCTCATTTTGATCAATCTGATTGAACATACAACCCCTCCACCCCCGGCTGGAAGGTGGGGCGTGGGGGTTTGGGCACAACAAACAGCCTGCAAATTGGTTTTACAGTTAAGGGATTGCTGTAACTCATTTGAATATTCACTTATCGCTATTAAAAGAAAAAAACAAAAATACTGAGAGAAAGAAAACTGCAGGACAGTTATGGCAGAATGCATGATCTCGGTTTGGGGGTGGGGTGGGAGGGGAAGGAAGGAAAAAAGTGATAGAAAAATACAACATAATAAAGAGAGAGAGAGAAAAAAAAAAAAAAACATAATAAAAAAATGTAAATTAAAAAAAGAAACTACCAATGTTTTGCTTGCTTTTGCAGCCACACATATACTAAAATGGAACAACACAGATTAGCCATGGCCTTGCACAAGGATGACACGCAAATTTGTGAAGTGTACCATATTTTTAATGAGAGACCAAAAGTCCAAAAGGATAATAAGGTGTAAGGAAGCAGCATCCATTCTTTCCTTCAACCTAAATTTTAATGGAATAAACAACTCCCCAATTCAAAAGACATAGACTAGTGATTGGATTAAAAAACAGGATCCATACATTTGCTGCCTCCAGGAAACACACTTTATTATCAGTGATTGATGCCACCTTACATTTAAAAAAGTGGAAAAAAAAAAAAAAAAATATTCCAAGCAAAATGGTACCAAAAAAGAAAAGAGGTATTGCTGTTTCTAATTTAGAAAAAAAATAGATTTCAAAGCAAAAGAAATCAAAAGAGACAAAGAGGGCCATTACATTTTTATTAAAGGAAACAATGAGATGAAGATTCACAATCATGAATATATAAGCAAAAAATCCCGGTGCACCAAACCTTTATAAAAACAATTCTCAAGGACCTTCAAGGCACAGATTAACCCAGGACACTAAAATACGGGGGCACCCTCAATACCCCACAAGTCCTTTAGACAGGGACCAACAGGAAAAGGATATAATAAACAGTCATCTGAACGAACTGATACAATACACCAAAATGGACTTCAGAAATCTTTTGAATATTCCACCCAAACACCCGGGAATACACTTTCTACTCAGCACCCCAAGGAAAATTCTACAAAATCGACCATACCCTGGGACCACAGAAAGAAAAAACTCTTTCAACAAAATACAAAAAGAGTGAAATAACTTCATGCATTTCCTATCAGACCCACAGTGCAATAAAACTCAATATCCAAACACTAGGATAAGCACTACAACCCACAAGAACACAAGGAGACTAAAAAACACGTTCCTGCATAAGGACAATGGGTCAAGGATTAAATAAAGACACAAATAAAAAAACATTCCTGGAGCCAAATGGACAATGATAATACAACAAACAAAAACTATGGGACACTTTTAAAAGCACCCCCACCCCAACCGAGATCATGCATTCTGCCATAACTGTCCTGCATATTTCTCTCAGTATTTTTTTTTTCATTTTATAGCTATAAGTGATAATTCATGAGTACAAGCATCCTTCATGTAAAACCAATTTGCAGGCTGTTGTGCCGAAACCCCCACAGCCCCACCTTCCAGCGTGGGGTGAGGGGTTGTATGTTCAATCAGATTGATCAAATGAGGGTCCAGACTACATTGCTGTAGTTTCAGCATTCACCCCAATCGCAGCCCTTACATTCTACCATGCCCCCTCTTCTGCAGATTATTCCCTGGGATAACCCACATTGTAGTTTCTTAAATAACACCAGTGCAATGACAGCACCAGTGGGCATGAAATTGTGGATGGGGGTAATTTCACAATGTCCCACCTCTAGGTGAAGGGGTGCAGACCATTTGATTGCTGTTCAGAGAGGGAGAAGAAGTTCTATCAAGGGATGAGCTCCTTGAAGGATTATGCAGTTCCAAAAGATCAACCATGATTATATCCACATATAACTACCAGTAAGTGGACAAAATTACTAATCAAAATTGAAAGGGAGTTTAGGTGGACATTTGGAAAGAGTTGTAGAATGACAGGTATGGGTGAAAATTATGTAAAAAAGCAGTACTTATATTTCAAATTCTCAAAAGTTTTACAAATTATAAAAAGAAATAAAACAATTCCAACACATAATTTTCCTGTGAAGGTTAGTAGAAGCAGTATTCAAAGTCAGCCTCAATTAAAATGTAAATTCAAGGCATTCTATGATAGGAGACCCTTTATTTTTTAAGGAAAATTAAAAGAAAAAAGAAATATAAGTACTGAAAAAGAGAAGTATAAAATTCTGATGATGTGCAATTAATCTTTATTTAATGTCCCTTTTGTGGACACTTGAAATAATCATTGATTTTGTCATGTTAAAAATATTCTGAAAGTTGCTGGGTATGTGTCTCATGCCATTAATCTCTGCATTTAGGGGGCAGAAATGGGTGGCAATCTCAACATTGATGTTATTATGAAGCACAGTCTCACCTAGAACTCACTATGTAGATCAGTGCAGTTTGAACATACAGAGATCTACCTGGCCCTCCCTCTTGAGAGCTGGGATTAAAGGGGTGTACCAATACACATAATTGAGTTTTTAAAATAATTTTTTGACAGTACATTCTTAATCCAACTAAAATTATTTTTTTGTTTCTCATATAAAGAAGCCAAAATTGATTTTTCTGTTTGTTGATTAAGCTCCTCCAACACTGTTGATATATTTTTCTTATATTATGGGGTTCATTTCTCAAATCTAATTATAGAATTAGGACATTTTCTTGATGACAGATGTCTCCTATTCTTTTGATGTAATGTCTGCTTTTTATAATACCATGCCATATGAATTACTACAGCAGTCTGGGAAACTTTGAATTTAGGTAATGTAAGAATTTTAATATTTCAACATTGCTTTAGTCATTGGTTTAAAATCTTATTACATTCCCCAAAACAAACATGCAAAGGTATAACTTTCCCTCTAATTATTGATTTAGTTACTACATCATAAATTTTGGTTTACTGAGCTTTCATTAGAATTTACTTTGTATATTTTCTAGTTTTCATCATGGTACATTCTTTGGGCAATGAGTTATTGAAAATAATTTTTTCCAAAGATTAGAAAATTTTTTAAAATATCTTTTTATTGAATTTTTGTGAATTTCATAAAATATTTTATCATATTAAATTCTCCACATAAAACTTCCCTTACTAACCACACCAAATAATATGTATTCTAATATATATTATAATAGATGTTATAATATATATTATTACCCATCATCATGTATATCCTGATAATTTATACCACTTGAGCTTATGTAGGATGTGTGCATGATGTCACCATTACTGTGAGTTCATGTGAGTAACTGCCCAGATGACTGGAAAACTCTGTTTCCTTGTGGTTATTCACTTTCTCTGGCTCTAACAATGTTTCTGCTTCCTCTTCCACAGTGATTCCTGAACTTTGTTTGGGAGAAGCTTCATGTAGGTGTCCTATTCAGTGATAAACAGTCTGCAGGATCTTATTCTCTGCATGTTTGCCAGTTGTGGGTCCTGTGTTAATCACCATTTACTGTACATAGAAACTTCCCGGCTTAGAGTTGAAAGAAAGTGGGGGACAGGCAGAAGGGAAGGGCAAGCCACCTTGGCTCCTACCAGGGGCCTGCAGAGCTCTTGTCTGTGCAACTGGTAAACTAGAGGTGTGGCATTCTGCTCAATACCTCAAAGGAAAGGGCCATCCAGTTCTGGGAGTTTGCAGAGATAAGCTAGACAAGAAAACACGGTAATATCCCAGACTTTCAAGAGCTACAGATAACTCACAGAGATATCAAATAACTCTTGGAGGTTTTGTGGGACAGGTCTTACAAGTTCTTGCCTTAAACCAGGCAAAGTTTCATTACTACAATCATCAGGCTTTGAGGTCAGCATTAGCTTAATTTCTCTTTTTTTGTTGTTCTCCATCTCATGTATGTAATATTTTCATTAATAGATTATAACTGTCAAGTTATGGAAGGTAACCAAAAGGAGGGGCAATATCCAATATTTTTGAGGTTCAGTGGGACGCCCTGGTCAATGGCTGCAGAGAGGGAGACCATTCTCAGTATTGACTCTTTAACTTTGCTAACCTCTGGTGTCTAGTAAGAGCACAATCCTCCTATTTTTTGATGTCTTTTTATGTAACACATATGTATATACTTTACATTCTATAGTGGTAGATTTCTATATGACATTTTCCAAAGACCATTAGTGTCAGTTATCCCCCCATACTCCTTCCTCTGACCTGCCCCTCACCCCCATTTAACAATTTGTTATATATTATTACATTTCCCCCTATATAACTGCATATCTCCCCTCCCAGGAAGCTACCCTCTACCTATAGCTGTTTATTAGTTTCCTGATTTCTTTGGATTTTAAAATTGAAATATGCATCTCTAAGATTTCAAAACTACACCCACTTATGAGAGAGACCTTCAGACATTTGTCTTTTTAGTTACCTCATTCAAAATGATTGTTTCCAACTACATCCATTTAAATGCAAATTTCATAATTTTTAAGGAGTTAAATAATACTTCATTTTGTATGTGTATCATAGCTTCATTATACATTTATCCTTTGGAAAATAATTTAGGGAAACTATCCCTTTCATGATAGCCTCAAAAACCATAAAATATTTTGAAATAAATCTAAACAAGGACATAAAGGATATGTATAATAATATCTTTAAAACACTAAAGAAAAAAATAAGGAAGATTCCAGAAGATGGAAAGATCATTCATACTCATGGATTGGTAGTATTAATGTTGTGAAAATGACCATTCTGCCTACAACAATCACAAATTAAATGTAATAACCATTAAAATCCAACACAATTATTCAAAGAAATAATATATATTCACAAATTTCATACGGAAACACAAAAACCCAAGATATACAATGCAATACTGAACAATAAAAGAAATGCTAGAGGCATTTCCATTTCTGATCTCAAATTATACTTTGGCACTACAGTAATAAAAACAGCATGGTATTGTATACATTAAAAACAGATATATTCCACAACACGTTTAGGAATTCACATTTCCCCTTTAATTTTATATTACTCTAAAGTATGCATACATACCTTCCCCCCATATATCAGAATTACAAAGTGTGAAAATAAGTGGCAGTTTAATTCTATAGGATTCACATTATAATGGCACAGTTGCTTTCAGGTAAAATACGTGTGTGTGTGTGTGTGTGTGTGTGTGTGTGTGTGTATGTGCATGTGTGACATATGTACATATTTTGGAGCAATAAAATTGGAGAGAACATCAACAAAAGGACTGGCACAAAGAACTGACTGAAACAGTAAACTTCAGCCCCCAAAATAAACCTATGCATAGAAAAAAATTTAAAAGACTGAAAAAAAATGATGCAAGACATGTATGGCAAAATGCATGAACTTGGGTGGTGTGGGGGTATAGAAAGGAGAATGAGTCTAAATTGGACTGAAAAATCTTGTACGAATTGCACAAAACTTCAATAAAAATGTAAAAAAGAACCCAGATACATTGATTAATGTAATAGAATGGAGGAAACAAATTTAAATCCAGAATTTTACAGCCACCTGATATTTTTATTAAAGTGCCACAAATACAAACTGGAGAAAACACAGCATGTTTAAAAAATAGTGGTGCTAAAACTGGACAGCAACATGTAGAGGAATCAGAGTAGATCCCTATCATCTGCCATGTATAAAATTCAACTCCCGTAAACTGAAATTGTGAGAAGGCTAAATAATAGAAATTAGTAGGTTCTAGAATTTCTTGCTTTTAAAATGATACACCCCATATTATATTAAACATATCTTTCTTCAAATTTTTCCTATTGCGTGACATATATTCCAAATGATATCACTGATATAAAGTGATAAATACATATGAAGCCTCTTTTAAGTAAAGGGGCTCATATACAGTTCTTTATTTATTTACTTATTTAATTTTATTTTTTTAACATTGTTTATTGATGCTTTGTGCATTTCATACATCATTTTCCAATTCAGTTCAGGCATATTTCCCTTTCCCTTCCCCCCCCACTCCCACCCCATCCTAGATCATGCATTCTGCCATAACTGTCCTGCATCTTTCTATCAGTTGTTTTTTTCATTTTTTAGCTATAAGTGATAATCCATGAGTACAAGCATCCTTCATGTAAAACCAATTTGCAGGATGTTGTGCCCAAACCCCCACAGCCCCTCCTTCCAGCGGGGGGTGAGGGGTTGTATGTTCAATCAAGTTGATCAAATGAGTGTCCAGACTACATTGCTGTAGTTTCACCATTCACCCCAATCGCAGCCCTTACATTCTACCACGCCCCCTCTTCCGCAGGTTGTTCCTTAGGCTTAGGAAAGGGGCACAGGTGGATGAGAAGCAAAACAGTCCACTCTCTCTGGAGCTGTTGTCTTGGACTCTGGTCAATTCTGGCTGTTTCCTTTCATGGGCTGACAGTTTGTCCAGGAATAACCTTTCGATCCTACTAATGAAGAACAAGCAATTAGATATATAGGTATTTAAAGAGCACTAATAGTTATGGTTGGTTACTTTGGTATAGACACATATGTTTGGATGATATGTTAATCCATGAATTACATTTTTTCCTGTTTAATATGACAGGGTCTTACTGTGGCTTATAACATCTCCTAACCTGTAGAGGATGTAAGCTTGTGGCATCAGCCATGGGTTATTCCTCCAAGGAGAGAGCCAATAGCCAATTAGATTTGGGATATACAGGCATATGGCTGCCTCTGCTGCACAGTATTTCCAGGCAGGTGAGGTGTAGCTGGTGCTGACGGTGGAGTCTTGCTTGACTCAGGGAGACCCGTATTTGCTTTATTGGTTTAGTGGCCTTTGGTAACACTCTCTGGCATTCCAGAGGCCATCTGTACACTTGCATGTGTGGTCTCAATACATCCCTCCCATGTTAACGTCAGGTCTTCGGCAGCAGGGTCTTATTGCCTCTCCTCCTGTAGGTATCCCAACTTAGAGGCAAGGAGCCCTTACCTTTTGTGGGGCCTTGGATCCCCTGGCCAACATCCACCTGGTAGAACAATCCATTGCTGATGTCAGAGCTCCTGTATTAATATATTTTGCCTGAGTGCATAGCCCTAGGACTTTAGTATTATATTTGGTTCTGAACAGAGAGTAATCCCTTCCACAGTTCCCATGTCTAGTAGTCAATTAAAGAAAGCAGTTTTACCGGTTTTATAAGAGATTACCTCTACAATAGTTGTCTCCAATTTACAGTTGGGGAGCGACCTCATCATTGTCATATTTCTCCTTGTTCTATGGGTGGGAAGGCAAGGAAGTCTCTCATATCAGAACCTTTGTGGCACCTAGAAGGTAAGTTTCATTAGGACTCATTATAACTAGTTGTTACATGTAGGATCCACAGAGGGGTTCGATGTTTATGGCAATCTGAGGCTTTTCTTCCTTTGAATGTTCAGACGGGTCAGCCTTTCCGTTGCCACTTTTTGGTACATCCTACTCAATGCAAACCTGTATCTTTTCTTTCTCAGCCGTTAAGTTGGTGACGTTTTGTCCTGTTGGAACAAACAAATCTTTTCCCATAGTTAGTTTTAAGATTTGAATTGCAAGGGTTTGATGAAAAGGTTTCATGTCTTTCTGTATCCCCCCCCCTTTTTTTTTAGCGTATGAGTCTCCAGAAGATAGTTGTATTATACATGACTATAGGGTGGAGTCAAGGCATAGATTTCATCAAATTCACCCATGTTGTTTTGGGTGACTATATATGATTAACTTGGGAAGCAAACTTAATTTTTACGTTAAATCATCTTAAAGAGAATGCTACAAGGTGATACTGTACAACAGAGAAATTATAGAGAACATTTGTATGTGTCAATCCCAAAGTTCTTGCTCTACAGATTTTATGTAAAGCAAATGTGGGCAACAGCGAATTATATCTCCATTTAATTCAGATGCATTACCATTTTTATCAGATTCTGTAAACCAATGTTGTTTAATATACACATGTTTACTTTTACTAAGTCCTAAAACACCATGTGTCCTGTAGACAGTGTCTAGGCGAAACTGGGTACTTGCTGAGCTCACGTCAATTAAATATGCCTTAATCGAATATACACCCGTGTCCCTCTCCCACCCATCCCCCCTTTCCAATTCACCATTTCAGTCCATTTTCTGATGCAGTCTTTCTGTTGTTCTTTTACTATGCCTCCCTCTCCATGAGAAATATTTATATCTGGGTTGTTGGTACTAGCATCCACATATGAGGGACACCATTTGTCGTTTGTTTTTCTGGGACTGTGTTACTTCACTTAACATAATGTCTTCCAGCTCCATCCATTTACCTGCAAATTTCATGATGTTGTCCCTCTTTACTGCTGCATAGTATTCCATTGTATACATGTACCACATTTTCTCTATCCACTCGTCAGTTGAAGGGCACCTGGGCTGGTTCCAGCTTTTTGCTATTGTGAACAGAGCTGCAATAAACATAGCTGTGCATGTATCTTTGCAGTAAGTTGTGTCTTGTGGGTATATACCCAGGAGTGGTATGACTGGGTCAAATGGAAGGCTCATTTTGAGTCTTCTAAGGGTTCTCCACACTGCTTTCCATAGTGGCTGTACAAGTTTACATTCCCACCAGCAATGGATGAGTGTTCCCCTTTCCCCACAACCTCTCCAGCACTTGGTATCATTCATGTTCCTGATCCTAGCCAGTCTTATTGGAGTAAGGTGATATCTCAAAGTGGTTTTAATTTGCATTTCCTTAATTATCAGAGATGCTGAACACTTCTTAAAATGTTTCTCGGCCATCTCTAATTCCTCCTCTGTGAAGTCTGTATCCAGATCTTTGCTCCATCTTTTGAGTGTTTCATTTGTTTTCTTTCTTCTTTGTTTTTTGAGTAGCTTGTATACTCTGGAAATTAATGCTTTGTCAGATGTGTCTACAGTGAAGGTTTCCTCCCACTCTGTGGGTTTTCTCTTCAGTTCCTTTATTGTTTCTTTAATGTACAGAAGCTTTTGAGTTTAATGAGGTCCCATTTGTCAATTGTTGATCTTATTTCTTGTACAGCTGCTGTCTGATTTAGGAAGTCTTTTCCTACACCTGTGTCTTGTAGTCTGCTGCCAAGTTTCTTTTCTCTTCTATCACCTCCAGAGTTTGGGGTTTCACGTTGAGGTCTTTTGGTCCATCTGGAGTTGACTTTTGTATAAGGTGAGAGGTAGGGGTTTAATTTCATTAAACCCCTACCTCTCACCTTGTACAGTTCTTTTTTTAAAAATATTTTAATACCTTACAACTGGGTATAAGTTCTGAGCAAGTCTTAGATGAAAAAAATTGGGGAAGTAAATAACATTTTTATTTCTTTATAATGAGCTATATTTGAATGTATGAAGTTATAAAATGAATTTGGTTATTTAAATAAAAACCTACTTGTATTTAAAAATTTCAACTCCAAATGTATCAAGGGTCATAAGACCTGATATCCTGAGCCATATAAAAAAGAAAGTCACAAATACATTGGAAATTACAGGCACAGAAATGTCCTTTCTGAACAGGACTCTTAGAGTGTAAGCAGTAAGTCCAACAATTAACAAATGAAACTAAAGAAAAAAAAAAAAACAACTTCTGTATAACAAGGCACTATCATTCAAGTTGATGAAGCTGCTACAGAATGGGAAAAGATATTTACCAGCAATATCTGTGGCACAGGGTTAGTATCTAGAATATACAAAGAACTGAACATAATTAAACATTTAAAAAACAACCAAATTAAATGGTGGATCAAGGAGCTGAACAGGGAGTTTTCTAAAGCTGAATTGAAAAATGCTGAGAACTACTTTAATATTCAAACAATTTTAGTCATCAGGGACAATTTATCTTACCCCACTTAAAATGCCAAAGATCCAAAAGTTAATGAGAAATTCTGGCAAGGACATTTAAAAAAATGGGACTCTTTTATTTAATGCTTTTATTGACGTTTTGTGTATTTCAGACATGATTTTTCAGTCCAAATTAGCCATGTTCCTCTTTCCCTTTCCTGCACCCCACCCCAGTCATGAATTCTGCTATAACTGTCCTGCATCTTTTTCTCAGTATTTTCTTTCATGTTTAAGAATTCACATTTTCCTTCACCAATTCTACAATACTCTAAAATATGGATACACACCATCCACCAATATACAGCAATTACAGAGTCTGAAAATAAGGGGTGGTTCAATTTAGAGCCCCTTGGGAGATTTACATTACAGCAACATAGTTGCTTTCAGATAAACAGAAATATAACAATAATGTCATTCAGCTTGCCTTTCAAGGGGGATTTGGTGTTAGCATCCAGAAATGAGGGAAACCATTCACCATTTGTTTTTCTGTGTTACTTCACTTAGCATAATGGCTTCACGCTCCATCCATTTACCTGCAAAATTCGTGATGTCATCTTGATTTTTTAAAATTTTTATTTATTTATTATTTTTTATGTGTAAGAGTATACCATTTGCATGGAGGTTGGTGCATTCATGTCATGCAATGCAGCGGAGGTCAGAAGAGAGAGTCGGAATCCCCTGGAACTGGAATAAAAGATGGTTCTCAGTCACGATGTGGGTGCTTGGAATTGAACATTGGTCCTCTGCAAGCACAGTCAGTGCTCTTAACCACTGAGCCATCTCTCCAGCCCCAGTGTCATCTTTATTGCTTAATAGTACTTCATTGATGAGATGTACTACATTTTTTTTCATCCACTCATTTGCTTAGGGGCATTTGGTTTAAGTGGTATGTCTGGGTCAGGTGGTAAGTTCATTTTGAGTCTTTTAAGGGATCTCCACACTGCTTTCCATAATGGTTGTATAAGTTTACATTCCCACTGCTGGTGGGGATTTCCCCACAACCTCTCCAGCATTTGGTGTTTTTTTTTTTTATTTTCTTGACCTTAGCCAGTTGTATCAGAGCGAGATGATGTCTGAGAGCAGTTTAATTTGTATTCCTTAATTATTAATGATGTTGAACACTTAAGATGTTTCACAGCCATCTTTAATTCCTCACTGGTGAAGTCTCTGTTCAGCTCTTCATCTTTTGAGTAGGTCATTTGTTTCCTTAATTCTTTGTTTTTTGAGTAGTCTATATATTCTTGACATTAATGCTCCGTCAGATGTATCACTGGTGAAGATTTCCTCTCACTCTGTGGGTTTTCTCTTCACTTCCTTGATTGATTATTTTGCTGTACAGAAGCTTTTGAGTTTGATGAGATCCCATTTGTCAACTGTTGACCTCATTTTCTGTGCAGCTGCTGTCTGATTTAGAAAGTCTTGTCCTACACCTATGTATTGTAGGTTATTGCCAACTTTTTCTTCTATCGCCTTCAGGGTTTCAGGCTTCACGTTGAGATCTTTGATCCACGTGGAGTTTTCTTTTGTACAATGTGAGAGGTACGGGTTTAATTTTGTTCTTCTACAAATGGTGATCCACTATTGCCAGCAACATTTATTGAAGATGATATCCTTCCTCCATTGAGGCTTTTTGCACCTTTGTCAAACATGAGGTGGCTGAAATTGTATGAGCTCAAGTTTGGTTCTTCAATTTTGTTCCATTGGTCTTCAGGTCTGTTTTTGTGCTTGTACCAGGCTGTCTTTATATCTATGGCCCTGTAATATAATTTGAAGTCTTGTTAGAACAATACCCCAGTATTGCATTTTTCACTCAGGGTTGCTTTGGCTATTTGGGGTCTTTTGTTTTACCATGTGAATTTAAGAATTTTTTCCAAGTCTGTGAAGAAGCTCATGGGGATTTTGATTGGGATTGCCTTGAATCTGTATATGAATTTGGATAAAATGGACATTTTTAATATATTAATTTTCCTAATCAATGAGCATGGGAGGTCTTTCCATCTTCTGATATCACTTTCTTTTTTAAAATTTATTATTTTCTTATGTGTATGATTGTATTGTCTGCATGTAGGTTGGTTCACCCGTGTCATGCAATGCCGTGGATATCAGAAGAAGTGTCAGATTCCCCAGGAACTGGAGTTAAGAGACGTTTATTAGCCACCATGTGGGTGCTGGGAATTGAACTTGGGTCCTCTGCAAGAGCAGTTGGTGCTCTTAACTGCTGAACCATCTCGCCAGCCCCGTTGATATCACTTTCAATCTCCCTCTTCAGAGGTTTAAAATTTTTTTTGTAGAGGTCTTTGGTATCATTGGTTAGGTTTGTTTCTAGGTATTTTATTATTTGGGGGGCTATTGTGAGTGGGAAGGTCTTCATACATTCCTTCTCCACTTGTTGATTGTTGATGTAAAGAAAGGCTACTTATTTTTCTAGGTTACTTTTGTATCCTGCCACTTTTCAGAAACTTGTAATTGTTTCTAAAAGTTTTCTGGTGGAGGTTTTAGCATCCCTTAGGTAAAATATCATATCATTTTCAAAAAGGGATAGCTTAACTTCCTCTTTTCTAATTAGTAGTCCTTTAATTTCCTTCTCTTGTCTTATTGCCCTAGCAAGTGTTTCAAACACTATGTTGAAGAGGAGTGGTGATAAGGGGCAGCGTTGCTGGGTTCCCACCTTTAAGGGAAACATTTCAAATTTTTCCCCATTTAGGATGATGTTGGCTGTAGGTTTGCAATATATGACTTTGATCATTTTGAGGAATGTTCCCTTCAGTCCAATTCCCTCTAGGACTTTAAACATTGAAAGGATTCTGGATCTTCTCAAAGGCTTTTTTTTGCATCAATTGATCATGCGGTTTTTGGCTTTCAGTCCGTTTATGTATGTATGATATTTATTGATTCATGTATGTTGAACCATCCCTGCATCTCTGGTACGAATCCAAGTTGATCATGTTGGATGATCTTTTTGATGTCTGTATGTGATTTGCAAGTATTTTGTGGACAATTTTTGCATCTATGTTCATTAATGAGATGGTTCTGTAGCTTTCTTTTTTGCTTGCCTTTTTGTCTGGTTTTGGTATTAGAGTGATGGTGGCTTCATAGAAGGAGTTTGGGAGAATTCCCTCTGTTTGTATCCTTCTGAACAGATTGAGTAGTAATGGTTGTAGGACCTCTTTAAATGTCTTATAGAATTCTACCATCAAACCATCTGAACCTGGGCTTTTTTTAGTTGGGAGATTTTTAATTACATCTTCAATTTCCTCAAATATTATGGGTCTGATTAAACTGTCAATGTCTTCTTGGTTAAGCTTTGTTGGTTCTTAGGACTTCAGATATTCATCCATTTCTCTTATGTTTTCAAATTTAGTTGAGTATAGATTTTCAAATATTCTCATATGATTGTCTAGATCTTTTCTTTATTGCGATGTTTCCCTTTTCATAATGAATACTATTGGTTTGGAGTTGCTCTCTCGCTATTTTTTTATTTTTATTTTTTGGTTAACTGGGCTAAGCTTTGTCTATTTTGTTATCTTTTCAAAGAACCAGCTTTTGGATTCATTGATTTTTGTTTTTGTCTTTTCAAGACAGGGTCTTCATGTAGCCCCAGCTGGTCTGGAACTCGCTCTGTAGACCAGGCTGGCCTTGAACTCACTAAGATCCCCCTGCCTCTGCCTCCCAAGTGCTAGGATTAAAGGCATGCGCCACCATGCCCAGAGGATTCATTGATTTTTATGTATTGTTTTCTTTGCATCTATTTCATTGATTTCTGCTCTGAATTTTGCTATTTCTTCTGGTTTGTTGGTTTTATAGCTCATTTGTTGTTGTCTCTCAAGTGTTTTTTTTTTAATTTTATTTATTTTTGTATGTGTATGAATGTACTGTCTGTATGTAGGTCTGTGCACCCGTGTCATGCAATGCTGCGGAAGTCAGAAGAGGGTCTCGGAATCCTCTGGAACTGGAGTTCTCCTGGAACTGGAGTTACAGACAGTTCTTAGACGCCATGTGGGTGCTGGGGATCGAACCCGGGTCCTCTGCAAGAGCAGTCGGTGCTCTTAACCGTTAGGCTATTCTCTCCAGCCCCAATCTCTCAAGTGTTTTAGCTAGCAGTGTTAACGTTTTTTCCTTTCTTGTTTTTTTTTTTTTTTTTTTTCTTTTTTGATGTGGGCACTTAGGGCTACAAATTTTCTTCACAAGAGTGCTTTTAAAGTATCCCACAGGTTTTATTGTGTTGTATTGTTTTTTTCATTCAGTTCCATTAATACTTTTATTTCATTCTTTATTTCTTCCCTGACACATTCATTATTCAGGATGGTATTGTTTATTCTCCATGTGTTCTTGTAGCTAGTTGGGCTTATTCTAGTGTTCTTATTGAGCTTTATTGCATTGTGGTCTGATAGAATGCATGGAATAATTTCTATCCTTTTGTATTTGTTGAGGTTTCTTTTGTACTCCAGTATGTGATCGATTTTGGAGAATGTTCTGTGAGGTGCTGAGTAGAAAATATTTTCTCTGGTGTTTGCGTAGAATATTCTGTAGAAATCTGTGAAGTCCATTTGGTGTATTGTATTGTTCAGTTCTGATGTCTCTCTGTTTATTTTTGAACTGTTGATATATCTGAGTGGCTCAGTGGGGTGTTGAAGTCCTCCACTATTAGTGTGCTAGGATTAATCTGTGTCTTGAGGTCCTACAGAGTAGTGTTTATAAGGGGGACTCTTATCTACTGCTCCTGGGAGTGCAAACCAGAGCAGCCACAATTGAAATCAGTGTGGAGCATCCTTAAAAACAAACTAGAAACTGATCAACCATTTGATACAGCCTGTATTAATCACTTTTCTGTTGCTGTGATAAGACCATCATTTCCAAGGGAACATATAAAAGGAACAGTTTATTTGATCTTACAATTGATGGCTCCAGGGAGTTAGTGTCCATTGTGACAGGGAAACATGGTGGTAGGGGCTGGAGCAGAAAGCCAAGGTTCACATCTTCCAATGAACACAGGAAAGAGAGAGAGAGAGAGAGAGAGAGAGAGAGAGAGAGAGATAAGCTGAGAGAGAACAACTGGAGACTGGCAAGGCTTGTTGAATTCTCTAAGCCCATCCCCAGTGACATAATTCCTCCAGCATGGCCATAACTTGTAAGACTTCCCAAAAATCCCCATCAGCTGGGGAAAAATGTGTGAATACTTGGAAACCTATGTGAGACTTTCTCATTCAAACCACCACACAGTCATATGACTTTTGTGAATATACTCAAAAGACTCTATACCTTACTACAGAATTAACTATCCATTCATGTTCATTGTTGCCCTTTTCATAATGGTCTGAAATTGGAAAAAAATATAGATGATTATCTAAATATCTTCTTGCTTTTGACTATTTTTATTTTGGCAGTGAGAGAATTGAGAAAGTCCTTTATCTAAGGCTTATATTTTATTTCTGGTTCTCTGAAATAGGCAGTTTCAGGGATAGCTTAGCAAAACCACTACTCCCCCTCAACCTGCATAAAACTGCACACATTCCTTTAAAAAAAAACATAACAGACCTCTCCACTGTCGCAAATTTCAGTTTATTTTCCAATATATCTCTGTTATTTATCATTCATTCTAAAAATATATTTCTATTTTTTTCAGATTCTTGTAGGTACTTCTCAAAATTAGTTTTCTAAGTTTTTAATTGCTGACTAGTGATATATCACCTTGCTTTCAAATTGGATTTTCCTAATGACTAGTATTATTTAGATTTTCATATGCTAATTTAAAATCTATAATTTTTGGTGATTTGATATAACAAACTTTTTCTTGGTTAAACATTAATCAGGCTTCTCTGAGTCATCGTCTCAACCAGGTCTAAAATTTTAGCTTCTGTCTCCATCTTCACAGAATCAAGTTTGACATGACAGCTGCTAACTCTTTTTTGCCAGAATCCTCCACTATTGCTGGATAATCATTCTTGACATCAAGCCAAATAATACTGAGGTGATATCAGCAAGAATAATATCAGGCCATTTAAGCCAGAACTTCCTGTATAATACCTGGAATTTTCAATCCACCATTCTTCCCATTCTACTCTTGCTACATATTCTCAATTCTCTTGGTTTTAGAATTGAGGTCAACTTCTCTGCCTCTTTCCCAAGAAGACATTTTAGTAGTCTGTGTGCTTATGGGAAGAATCTTAAATAAAATATGACCTACCATTTTTTTAAAATATTTTTGAGACTGTGCCTCCATGTAGCTCCAGCTGTGCTGGCAGTAGCTATGTTGATCAGGTTGGCTTGGATCTCAAAGAGATCTGCCTGCTTCTGCCTTCCAAGTGCTGAGACTAAAGGAGTGTACCACCATACACAATTCTTAAAATATTTTGACAAAAATAATAACTAACACTTTCAGGTTTCCTCAGTTTTTGTTTATTGAATTTTGTTATTCTGGATAAAACATTTCTCAGGTTTGGAATTTGAAATATTTTTCCTATAATTGAGTTTCTCTTTCCAGTGTCTTTACAAGGTCTTTCAAAGATTAGATTTTCATAATTTTGATGAAGCTTCATTTAGCAGTTTTTATATTCCAGAGTTTGGTATTATGACTAAGAAAACCTAACTAACCCAAGGTAACACATAGGAAAATTCACCATGTTTTCTTCAAAAACTTTGAGTTTTTAAATGCTCCCTCACTCAATAAAGAATTCTGAATTGATGATATTTTCTTCTGTTAAAGATACTGTCCAACATCCATTGTTCCTCTGGAACACCAGAGAGTGTTACCAAAGGCCACTAAACCAATAAAGCAAATACGGGTCTCCTTGAGTCAAGCAAGACTCCACCGTCAACACCAGCTACACCTCACCTGCCTGGAAATACTGTGCAGCAGAGGCAGCCATATGCCTGTATATCCCAAATCTAATTGGCTATTGGCTCTCTCCTTGGAAGAATAACCCATGGCTGATGCCACAAGCTTACATCCTCTACAGGTTAGGAGATGTCATAAGCCACAGTAAGACCCTGTCATATTTAACAGGGAAAAAATGTATTCCCGATAGGGATTCAAACATATCTTCTAAACACAGCAGTTTGTTTTTTATATATCAAAGTACCGTTCAAAGAGATTCACAGCTGGGTAAGGTGGATGATTGCCTTCTGTCCATAGCAAGCTTCCAGCCATAAACCAAAATTATAGAGGTTAGGTTCGTGAACAGATGGCTACATGAAAAAATTCTGTTTATAACAACTTTATTATATTATCTCTTACGCTTCATGATGGTCGAGAAGGAATCAGTCAAGGCGGGTACTTCGGGCGAGTATGTTAGCACTGAAAGGAAATCAGGAACCAGTCGACGTGAGAAGCTAATAGTACCACAAACGCTATAGCAGAGGCGAGTCGGTATAGTGTTTCTGCTAACTATCACTGCGTAGCTATCCCTACCACCAAAATCAACTCAGTGGTTCGATTGCTACACGCGGAAACATATAGTGGCTGCGAGGAGCTCAGGTGAAATATTAGAGAGAGATCGGTACAGGTGATGTATTTATCCAGTAACCACTCCGGTCTCCTATTTATGTCTCGGACAATGGAACGCAGCGCGGAGTCAGGGAGCTCTGATTCTCCCGCAGACCCGGCACATAACCACTGTAAAGTATAGATTAGATTGGGATCTAACAGTTGAGTGCGTTTCTGACACAGAGGATGTGTCCCTCACCCCCCGACTGGAATCTAGGTGGGGCTGTGGGGATTTAGGCACAACAGCCTGCAAATTGGTTTTTAATGAAGGAGGCTTGTACTCATGGATGTTTAAAGTCGAACTGTGTGACTCAGTCTTTAGCTGCATACAGGAGAGAGACATTGGAGACAATACAAACTGCTAAGAAGAAAAATAGCAGACAGTCCCCTGGCAGAATGCATGATCTCGGTTGGGGTGGGGGGTGGGGGGAAGCGTAAGGGAAATATGCCTGAACTGAATTGGAAAATGATGTAATGAAATGCACCAGTAGGCCGAGAAAATGCAAGTGCGCAAGCGTGAGAGATACAAAATTAGGATAAAAAAAGCATACTGTCTTTATTGTTTGGAAATTAGTTTATCATTTGTGCTACTGCCCCCTAATTTCATCATTTAGAATATATTTCCCTCTGCTCTATCTTACAATTTGTCATTAACCACAAAATTATGTTGGAAAGGTGACTTTCCCATGTATTACTTCTTTCTTCATGTGTACCAAGGAGGTAGGAGACGTATCTATGATATAGGCTAAGCTGCGAGGCGTGACCGGCCCTATGAGAGGTCTTGTAATACCAGGACAGAAAGGAGCTATACTCAAGAAGGAGTGACAAGGGTGTTACGGCATTTCTTTTTTTTTTTTTTTTTTTTTTTAATTTTTATTTATTTCGGTATGTGTATGAATGTACTGTCTGCGTGCAGGTGTGTGCACCCGTGTCGTGCAATGCCGCGGAGGTCAGAAGAGG
The DNA here is from genome assembly GCA_009823505.1 of Rhizomys pruinosus. Taxonomy (NCBI): domain Eukaryota; kingdom Metazoa; phylum Chordata; class Mammalia; order Rodentia; family Spalacidae; genus Rhizomys; species Rhizomys pruinosus. The sequence continues at coordinate 433,184 of VZQC01014071.1, forward strand.
GTCTCGGATTCCCCTGGAACTGGAGTTCTCCTGGAATTGGAGTTTCAGACGGTTCTCGGCCGCCATGTGGGTGCTGGGGATCGAACCCGGGTCCTCTGCAAAAGCGGTCGGCGCTCTTAACCGCTAGGCCATCTCTCCAGCCCCACGGCATTTCTTAATAACAGAGTAAGTCTGGTTCCAGGTATTCCATTGGGGGTTTATAAAATACCCAACATCAATAATACTTTGCTTAAATTTAACTTATTCCCATGTGAAGTGATCATGAATGGAAATTAGATGCCTTTTAGGAGAGCATGCTTATTATTCGAGAAAAAAATGTTCAAATCTCAACTAATGTATAATTGACTTAAAATGAAAATAGAAAAGTATAAATTATTCAAGAATCCAATAATTCTTTTTTTTTTTGTATCTCAAGTATACTAATATTTGCATAGTCATGGGTTGATGGAATTCGAATTTAATGCACAATCGTAAGGGTGATTTATTCCCTCCACAGCTGTAAATCTCTTGTGTAAATTCAACCTAGATATGTATATTCAGCCATATGTGAATCTGACTAATCAGGACTGTTTTCAGTTTATCGTTGTTAGCAATAAAAATGCTTGTTTGCCATAGAGTTAAGGTTGTACTGAAAGTAGAAGAAATATTTATTATGTCCTGTCTTCCTCTTGCTTCTATATATGAACAACTATTTAAACTTAGTCAGAATGATACCTGATACCAAAAAAATTATTACTCCTTTTCATGGATTTATCTATTCAAAAAGAGAAATAAGGAAAATAGGTTACTCAACTAGATCATCAACTTTACCCAAGTGGACAAGGCTCAAATATTAGTAAATCCCATACTTTTCTTTTTTATATTTTTTAGTCCACGAATAATACATATTGTCCTGGGAGTAGCAGGCATAAACAAATTATGTGACTGTAATTGAATTGTGGTTCTCTCTCTCTCTCTTTCTCTCTCTCTCTCTCTCTTTCTCTCTCTCAATATTTTTGTGTATATGCATAAGAGAGGTAGGAAGAGAGAGTTTTGCTGTGGTAGGAATCAGCTCTCTGTATTAGCTGGTTTAAAAACGTTTTACCACTTATTTTCAGACTCTGTAATTACTGTATATGGGTGGAAGTCTTGTATTCATATTTTAGAAGAATATAAAATTAAAGGAGGAGAAGGAGAAGGACTGCCAGAAGTGCTCACACCCAGTTGCCCAGGTGGGTTTCTGGCATACAGCCCTTTGGCAGCCCACCCCGGCACCTGCCACCCAAAGCTAGAACCATAGAGAGGAACAACATGCAGGTATAGAAGGACAGTCAGGGGTGCACATAATCCATGCCCAGTTGCCCAGGTGGGGTCTGGTGTGCAGACCAAAGGACTCATCCCCCCACCCCCCCTGCTCAAGCTACTGATACTGTGGTGGAAAGTATAAATTGCTGGTGCTGTGGTTTACTGTGTTTGGGAGAATCCAGCAGTGTCAGTGATTTGACGCTGCATAGCCAAAACTGAGGAATAAACCAGTAGGAAGGAAACTGAGTGACAAACCAGTCCTCCATATTAACATTTGAGATTAGCAACAGAAGGCAAACAAGTAAACAAAGGGGGGGAACAACAACAACTGAAAAGAAACATGCCAAAGTCACACACACAAAAACAAGATGGAAAAAGCTCAAAATAAATCACCACCAATCTCAGGAAATCCTGTAAAAAATCCCAATAACAAGATCTCCCTGGAATTAAACCAAGACACCGTCCTTAGAAGAACAATTGTAGACATATTCAAAGACTATAAAGAACAAATCAGAGAACTAAAGGGAGAGAATGAAAAACTCGTGAAGGAACTAGAAGGAAAGAATAATAAACTCCTGAAAGAACTAAAAGGATAGATTGACAAACTTAGAAAAGCACTAGAAGAAGAGAAATACAAACTCCGCAAAGAACTAAAGGAAGAGAAATACAAACTCCAAAAAGAACTAGAGAGACAGAATGACAAACTCTGGAAGGAAATTGAAACATTGAAAAGATCTCAGGCTGAGAGGAAAAAAGAAACTGACCAGCGAAGCACGGAGCTACAAGAAGAGAATGAAAACCTCTGAAAGGTAGAAGAAATACTGAAGAAATCACAGGATAAAATAAAAAAGGAAATTGAACATTGAACTAATCAGCTGGAAAAGATGGGAAAAACGCCCAGAAGCAGAATGGATGAAGGAGATAAAAGAATATCACACCTACAGGATAACACAAGTGTAGCTAGAAACCTCAAGTAAAGATTATGAACAATTAAAAAAAATAACACAAAAGTGGAACAACCAGGAAATGTGGGACACCATGAAAACACCAAAACTACACATCAGAGGGATAGAGGAAGGAGAAGAATCCCAAGAGAATGGTATTGATCAGATTTTCCACAGAATAATAGATGAAAATTTCCCCAAACCGAAAAAAGACAAACCCATACAAATATAAGAAGCACATAGAACACCAAATAGACAAGACCAGAAAAGAAATTCCCCACTCCATATCATACTCAAAACACTAGATGCTCAAAACAAGGACACAGTACTGAAAGCCACAAGAGAAAAACAACAAATTACATATAAGGGGAAACCCATTAGAATCATAGCTAACTTATCAGTGCAGACTATGAAAGCCAGAAGAACATGGACCAATTTATTCCTAGTGCTAAATGACTTTAGATGCAAACCCAGATTACTATACCCTACAAAAATGTCAATCATAGGTGAAGGATAAAGAAAAAAATGTTTCTGGACATAAACAAAGTGAAATAACATATGTCAAAAAAACCAACACTTCAGAAAATACTTGAAGCAATTCAAAGAACAGAGGAAAGGAGCAACTATCCTTAAGCAACCCAAGAGAGAAATTAGAAAAAGCATAACAAAGTAAATACCTAGACCAAGAATGCAAACAAAAAATAAGTTGAAAGGAAACAACATGTATCTCTCAATAATAACATTAAATATAAATTGTCTAAACTACCCAATCAAAAGACATAGACTAGGAGAATGGATTAAAAAACAGTATAAATTTATATGTTGCCTACAAGAAACCCATCTCGCCCTCAAGAAAAGATACCACCTTAGAGTGAAAGGATGGAAAAAAATATTCCAAGCAAATGGTAGTAAAAAACAAGCAGGGGTGGCTATTCTAATATCAAACAAAATAGACCTTAGAGTAAAATTAATCTGAAAAGACAAAGGTGATTATATCATTATCAATGGACCAATTAACTAGGAAGATTTCACAATCTTAAACATTTATGCACCAAACTCTGGTGCATCTAACTTTATAAACACTGTCCTTCAGGACCTCAAGAAACAGATTAATCCCAGCACACTAATAGTGGGAGACTTCAATACCCCACTGAGCCCCTTGGAGAGGTCAACTGTACAATAAATAGAGAGACATCAGAACTGTACAATACAATACACCAAATGGACCTCACAGATATCTACAGAATATTAATATTCTACACAAACAACAGAGAATATACTTTCTTCTCAGAACCCCATGGAATATTCTCCAAAATTGACCACATAATGGGACACAAAAGAAATCTCAACAAATACAGAAGGATTGAAATTATTCCATGCATTCTATCAGACCACCGTGCAATAAAGCTCAACATTAACACCAGGGTAAGCCCTACTAACTATAAAAATATATGGAGACTAAACAACACAATCCTAACAATGAGTGGGTAAGGGAAGAAATAAAGAATGAAATAAAAGCATTCCTGGAACTAAACGAAAAGGATAATACAACACAAAAAAACCTGTGGGACATATTAAAGTCAGTCCCAAGAAGGAAATTTATAGCCCTAAGTGCCCACGTTAAAAAAATACAGAAAGAGAACAAATAAACGATCTAATAATACAACTAAAAACGCTTGAGAGACAAACTACAAATAAACCCTAAACCCAAAAGACAGGAAGAAATAACAAAAGTCAGATCAGAAATCAATGAAATAGAAACAAAGAAAACAATGCAAAATTCAATGAATCCAACAGCTGGTTCTTTGAAACGTAAATAAAATAGACATATCTCTAGCCCATTTAATCAAAAGAAAGAAAGATCAGCTCCAAATCAATAGCATTCATGATGAAAGGGCAAACATCACAACAGATAAAGAAAAGATGCAGAAAATCATACGAGTATACTTCAAAAACCTATACTCTACTAAATTTGAAAACCTAAGTCAAATGTTTGAATATCTGAAATCCTGGTATTTGCCAAAGTTTAACCAAGAAGAGATTGACACCATAAACATACCCATAACACTTGAGAAAACTGAAGATGTAAGAAATATCCCAAATTCCTTCTATGAAGCCAGCATCACTCTAATACCAAAACCAGGCAAAGTCACAAACAAGAAAGGAAACTACAAACCCATATCATTAATGAATATAGATGCAAAAATTCTCAACATAATACTTGCAAATCGCATACAGACCCACATCAAAACAATCATCCATCATGATCAACTTGGATGCATACCACAGATGCAGGGATGTTTCACCATACATAAATCAATAAATATCATAAAACACATAAATGTACTGAAAGACAAAAACCACAAGATCATCTGAATTGATGCAAGAAAAGATTTTGACAAAATCCAGCACCACATCATGCTTAAAGTATTATAGAGAATAGGACTGGAGGGATCCTTCCTCAATGTAATCAAAAACATGTATGAGAAACCCATAGCCAACATCATCCTAAATGGAGAAAAGTTGGAAGCATTCCCCTCAAAGGCAGGAATACGGTGTGGTGATTTGAATGAGAGTGTCCCCCATAGGCTTTAAGTGTTCAGACATTTTGTCTCCAGCTGGGGGTACTGTTCTGGGAGGTCCTAGAAGTTGTGGCTGTGCTCCAGGAAGTACGCCATTGGGGGCGGGCTTAGTGAGTTCAACAAGCCTTGCAGTCTCCAGTCTCTCCTTCTCCACTTCTCGTGCTCATTGGAGGATGTGAATTTCAGCTTTCTCCTCCAGCCCCAGCCACCATGCCTCCCCACCATATTGGACTCTAATTCCCTGGAATAGTCAATCCTGAGCTCAAATAAACTCTTCTTTTATTTTTTTTTTTTTTTGGTCTTTTTGAAACAGGCTCTCTCTGGAGCTCCAGATGTCCTGGACCTTGCTTTGTAGACCAGGCTGGCCTTGAACTCACAGAGATCCACCTGCCTCTGCCTCCTAAGTGCTAGGATTAAGGGCGTGCACCACCACACCCAGTAAACTCTTCATTTTATAAGTTCCCTTGGTCATGGTGGCTTTATCACAGCAACAGAAAAGTGACTAATACACATGGCAAGGCTGTCCATGTGTATTAGTCACTTTTACCAGTCCTCTTCAATATAGTGCTTGAAATGCTTGCTAGGGCAATAGGTGAGAAAGTGAACTTAAAGGAGCACTAATTGGAAAAGAGGAAGTCAACCTATCCCTTTTTGAAGATGATATGATAGTTTACATAAGGGATGCAAAAAACTCTACCAGAATACTCTTAGAAATGTTTAAAAGTTTCAGTAAAGTGGCAGGATACAAAATAAATCTAGAAAAAAATCAGTAGCCTTACTTTACACCAACAATAACTACTGGAGAAAGAATATAAGGAGGCCTTCCCAATCACAATAGCCTGGAAAAAATACTTAGTAATAAACCTAACCAAAGACACCAAAGACCGATATAACAAAAATTTTAAAACCCTGAACATCAATAGATGGAAACACATCCCATGCTCACGGATTGGAATAATTAATATAGTAAAAATGTCCATTCTAGGGCTGGAGAGATGGGCTAGCAGTTAAGAGCACCAACCACTCTTGCACAGGACCCGGGATTGATCTCCAACACCCACATGGTGGCTGAGAACCATCTGAAATGCCAATTCCAGGAGAACTCTAGTTCCCAGGGAATCTGACACCCTCTTCTGACCTCCACGGCGTTGCACGACATGGGTGCACAGACCTGAATGCAGACAGTACATTCATACACATAGAGAAAAATAAATAAAAAAATAAAAAAATGTCCATTCTACCCAAATTAATATACAGATTCAATGCAATTCCAATCAAAGTCCCCATGAGCTTTTTCACAGACTTAGGAAAAAATATCCTTAAATTCATATGGAAAAAAAAAGACCCTGAATAGCTAAAGCAGCCTTGACTGAAATGTGCAATACTGGGGGGAATACATTACCAGACTTCAAGCTAAATTACAGGGCTATAGTCATAAAGACAGCCTGGTAATTGCAAAGCAAACAAACAACAGAACCATTGACTAATGGAACAAAATGGATCCAAACTTGAGCTCATATAACTTCAGCCACCTCATATTTGACAATGGGGCCAAAAAACTCAATGGATGAAAGACAGCATCATCAGCAAATGGTATTGACAAAACTGGATCACCAATTGATACAGAACAAAATTAAACCTCTACCTCTTGTTCTGTACAAAAATAAACTCCAAGTGGATCAATGACCTCAACCTAAAACCTGAAACTCTGAAGGTGATAGAAGAAACAGTCAGCAGCATCTATAAGACATAGGTGTAGGAAAAGACTTTCTAAATCAAACAGCAGCTGCACAGGAAGTAAGGACAACAGCTGACAAGTGGGACCTCAACAAACTCAAAAGATTTTGTACAGCTAAAAAACAATCAAAGAAGTGAAGAGGAAGCACACAAAGTGGGAGGAAACCGTCACTACTGATACAACTGAGAGTGCATTAACATCCAGAATACATAAGATACTTAAAAAGCAAAGAAATATGAAAACAAATGACCTACTCAAAAGATGGAGTAAAGAGATGAACAGAGACTTCACCAGTAAGGAAGCAAAGATGGCTGAGAAACATCTTAAAAATTGCTCAACACCATTAATAATTAAGGACATGCAAATTTAAACCAAACTAAGTTATCATCTTACTCCAGTAAGACTAGACAAGATCAAGAAAACAAAAGACACCAAGTGCTGGAGAGATTGTGGGGAAAGGGGAACACTCATCCACTGCTGGTGGTAATGTAAACTGATACAACCACTGTGGAAAGCAGTGTGGAGAACCCATGTAAAGACTCAAAATGAGCTTACCTCCTGACCCAGCCATACACTCCTGGATATATACCCACAAGAAGCATCCTACCACAAAGATACATGCACAGCTATGTTTACTGTAGCTCTCCACAATAGCAAAGAGCTGGAACCAACCCAAAGGCCCCTCAACTGAACACTGGATAACAAAAATTTGATACATTTACACAATGGAGTATTATGCAGTGGTAAAGAAAGATGACATGATAGACTTGGCTAGTAAATGGATGGAACTCGAAGGAATTATGCTAAGTTAAGTAACACAGTCCCAGAAAAAAATAGGTGAATGGTTTCCTTCATTTGTGGATGCTAACACCAAACCCCAGTTGGCAATCAAACTGAGCAACTTTACTTTTATATTTCGTTGTATGTGAAAGCAACTGTGCTATTCCAATATCTGTTTTTTAAAAATATTTTTTAATTTATTCTTTTTAAATTTTATTTTAAGTTGAACTTTACAGTACACATAGCATCAAAGTAACATAATTTAAACTTTTGAGACCAAAAAGCAATAAAATATAGTGATGCTTTAACATGAAAATTCCTTTTTTTCTCATATATATATATATATATATATCT
>VZQC01014071.1:445806-506968 GCA_009823505.1 Rhizomys pruinosus
TTATTCTATGGGGGGGAGTTAAGAAAGTCTCTTGTATTAAAACCTTTGCAGCACCTAGAAGGTAAGCTTCGTTAGGAATCATTAAAAATAGTTGTTACTAGTAGGATCCACAGAGAGGCCTGATGTCTGCAGCGATCTGAGGCATTTCTTCCCTTCAATGCCCAGAGGAGTCAATACTTATGCTGGCACTTTCTGGTACATCCTACTCACTGCAAAGCTGTATTTTATTGTTTCTGAGGCTATTTTGGTTGGAAAGGTCTCCTTGTATTCCTCCTTTAGTTGCTTGTTGCTGCTGTAAAGAAAGGCTACTTATTTTTCTAGGTTAATTTGGTATCCCAACACTTTACTGAAACTCCTAATCATTTCTAGGAGTTTTCTGGTTGAGTTTTTAGCACCCCTTATATAAACTATCATATCGTCTGCAAAGAGGGGGTAGTTTGACTTCCTCTTTACCAATTAGTACTCCTTTCATTTCCTTTTCTTGCCTCATTGCCCTAACAAGTGTTTCAAGCACTATGTTGAAGAGGAGTGGTAACAGCAGTAAGCCTTGTGGACTTCCTACCTGTAAGGGGAATCCTTCTAACTTTTCTCCATTTAGGATGATGTTGGCTGTGGGTTTCTTATATATGGCTTTGGTTTTGTTGAGGAATGATTAATTCCTCCAGTCCAATTCATTCTAGAACTTTAAGCATGAAGCGGTTTTGGATTTTATCAAAGCCTTTTTCTGCATCAATTGAGATGATCATGTGGTTTTTGTCTTTCGGTCCACTTACCTGTTTTATGATATTTATTGATTTACTTATGTTGGACCATCCCTGCATCTCTGGTATGCATCCAACTTGATCATGATGCATGATCTTTTTGATGTGGGTCTCTATGCGATCAATTTGCAAGTATTTTGGTGAGAATTTTTGCATCTATATTCATTAATGAGATGGGTCTATAGCTTCCCTTTTTTCCTGTGTCTTTGCCTGGTTTTGGTATTAGAGTGATGCTAGCTTCATAGAAGGAGTTTGGTAGAATTCCCTCTGTTTGTGTCCTTCTGAACTGTTTGAGTATCAGTGGTTGTAGGACCTCTTTAAAAGTTTTGTAGAATTCTGTGATGAAACCATCTAGACCAGGGCTTTTATAATTGGGAGGTTTTTAATTACATCTTCAATTTCCCCAGATATTATGGGTTTGTTTAAGCTGTCAATCTCTTCTTGGTTTAGCTTTGATGGTTTCCAGGATTTCAAATATTCATCCACTTTGCTTAGGGTTTCAAATTTAATAGAGTATATGTTTTTGAAGTATTCCTGTATGATTGCCTGGATCTTTCTTTTGCTGTGATATTTCCCCTTTCATCACGAATTCTATTGATTTGGAGTTGCTCTTTCTTTTGGTTAACTGGGCTAGAGGTCTGTCTATCTTGTTTATTCTCTCAAAGAACCAACTTTTAGATTCATTGATTTTTGTATTGTTTTCTTTGTTTCTATTTCATTTATTTCTGCTCTGATTTTTGTTATTTCTTCCCGTGTGTTGTGTTTATGGTTCATTTGTTGTTGTCTTTCGAGTGTTTTTACCTACAGAGTTAACTCATTTATTTGTGCTCTTTCTGTTTTTTTCTTTTTTTTTAATGTAGGCACCTAGGGCTATAAACTTCCCTCTTTGTACTGCTTTTAAGATGTCCCATAGGTTGTGTTGTGCTGTACTGTCAATGTCGTTTAGTTCCAGAAATGCTTTTATTTCTGTCTTTATTTCTTCCTTGACCCATTCATTATTCAGGAGTGTGTTGTTTAGTCTCCATGTGTTCGTGTATGTAGTAGGCCTTATCCTGGTGTTGATATTGAGCTTTCTTGCACTGTGGTCTGATAGAATGCATGAAATTATTTCATTTTTTTCGTATTTGTTGAATTTTTTTCTGTCTCCCATTATGTGGTCAGTTTTGGAGAATGTTCTGTGTGGTGGTGAGTAGAAAGTGTATTCTCTAGTGCTTGGGTGGAATATTCAGTTGATGTCTATGAGGTCCATTTGCTGTATCATATTGTTCAGTCCAGATGTGTTTGTTTATTCTTTGTCCAGTTGATCTGTCCATGGGCGTCAGTGGGGTATTGAAGTCCCCTACCATGAATGTGCTGGGATTAATCTGTGCCTTGAAGTACTGTAGGGTTGTGTTTATAAAGTTTCATGCACCGGAGTTTGGTGTATATATATATATATTCATGATTATTACATCTTCATGTTAATTTTCCCTTTAATAAGGATGCAATGACCCTCTTTTTTCTCTTCTGATTGCCTCTACTTTGAAGTCTATTTTGTCTGATATTAAAATAGCAACTCCTGCTTGCTTTCTGGCACAATTTGCTTGGAATATTTTTTTCCATCCTTTCACTTTCAGTTGGTACCTATCCTTGACGGTGAGATGGGTTTCTTATAGATAGCATATAGATGGATTCTGTTTCCTAATCCATTGTCCTAGTCTATGCCTTTTGATTGGGTAGTTTAATCCATTAATATTTTAAGGTTATAATTGAGAGATGTGTATTGCTTCCTTTCCCCTTATCATCCAATTGCATTTTTGGTCTAGGTTTCCACTTTTGCAGTTATGCTTTTATTAATTTACCTTTCAAGGAGCCTGGGGATAACTGTTCCTCTCCTCTGCCCTTTGAATTGATTCACGTATTCTCTGAAAGTTTGGTTTTCCAGATATATATCCTTTCATCTTGTTTATTTCATGGAAGATTTTTCTCTTTCCTTCACCTAGAATCATTTTTGCTGGGTATAGTAACCCTTTGCTGGGTTGGCATTTGCAGTCGATTAGTACTGGGAATACTTTATTCCACGTTCTTCTTGCTTTCATAGTTTGCACTGAGAAGTCAGCTGTAATTCTAATATGTTTCCCCTTATACGTAACTTGTTTTTCTCTTGTGGCTTTTAGAATTTTGTCTTTGTATTGGGTGTCTAGCATTTTAACTATGATATGGTGTGGGAAGTTTATTTTCTTGTCTATTATGTGTTGTTCTATGTGCTTCTTGTATTTGTATGGGTTTGTCTTTCTTTAGTTTGGGAAAATTTTCATCTATTATTCTGTTGAAGATTTGATCAATACCATTCTCTTGGGATTCTTCTTCTTCCTCTATCCTTATGATGTGGAGGTTTGATCTTTTCATAGTGTCCCACATTTCCTGGTTGTTCCATTCTTGTGTATTTCTAAAATTTTCATAGTCATTACCTGAGCTTTTTAATTGTACTGTGCTGTCTTCCAGGTCTGATATTTTTTTTCTGTTTCCTCCATTCTACTTCTCAGGCTTTTTCCTATTCTTTCCTCTTGATTGGATGAGTGTTCGATTTCCTTTTTTATTTCATCTTGTGTTTTCTTTACTATTTCTACTTTCTTTCGGAGCCACTAAATCTCTTCTTTTAGCTTGCTTCACTGGTTGGTTTCCTTTTTTACTTCAGCATGGGATCTTTTCAGTCTTTCCACTTCTTTCTGGAGTTTGTCATTTTCTCCTTCTAGTTCTTTCTGGAGTTTGTCATTTTCTCCCTCTAGTTCTTTCTGAAGTTTGACATTCTTTCCCTCTAAGTTTTTTTCTGAGTTTTTCATTCTCTCCCCTTAGTTCCATAATTTCTTTGAATATATCAGTGATTGTTTTATGCTCTGTGTCTTCGAGTAACTCTGGGGAGATCCCATTGTGGGACTCCTCCATAGGTTCAGGAGATTTTAATGTGGAATTATTCTGTGCTTTTCCCATATTGTTCTTTCTTTGTGCTCTTGGCATGTGGATTTCCTTTTGTCTGTATTCTAATGTGAATCACAAATGCCTCTTCACCATGTTGAAGGATCACTTTGATTTCCTGATTCCTTCTCTTAATTTATGGACTGTTTACTTGTCTAGATTTCAGGCTTTCAATTTTGGTTGTATATTGGGAGATATAGCTCACTCTTCCCTCCAAGAACTGTGTAGGTAACAGCTGTTATGACAGCCTCTGAGCCCTGTGCTCCCTCTGCTGGTGCCAGCCAGTTCCTCTAGGTTGGTTGTAAGGCTTACTGAACACTCCCTCTGGAATTCCAGTTGGGGGTGTGTGGTTGCTTAGCCAGTGCCCTGGTAACCTGCTTCTGAGCTGGTCTGGCCCAAGTCACTTGCCTGTGTGCCTGGCATGCTTAGCCTCTCTTTCCCACAGTCTCCTACCAGATGCAGACGTGGCTCGGTAGCTGAGCTGGTCTGGCCCAGTCACTTGCCTGTGTGCCTGGCATGCTTAGCCTCTCTTTCCCACAGTCTCCTACCAGATGCAGACGTGGCTCGGTAGCTGAGCTGGTCTGGCCCAGGTCACCCGCATGTGTGCTGCTATTTATTATGTTTTATGTGTATGAGTGTACTGTCTGCATGTAGGTAGGTGCTCCCATGTCATGCAATGCAGTGGAGGTCAGAAGAGGGCATTGGATTCCTCTGTAAATAGAGTTAAAGATAGTTCTTAACTGCCATGTGGGTGGGTGCTGGGAATCGAACCCAGGTCCTCTACAAGAGCAGTCAGTACTCTTAACCACTGCGCCATCTCTCCAGCCCCTCCAATGTGAATGTCTTAATAGGCTCTAGAATTGTCTTGCCACTTATATTCACACATTGATGGTTGGAAGATATGTATTCATATTAAAATAAAAGAATATAAAGTTACACATCTTTTTACTCACATGCAACTTTACTGTTAAAATGTGAATCTCTAAATGTGCTTAGGAGCCAACCTACAGTTTTCTTTCCAGAAATTGTAATTTAGATTTATGTATGGAGGGTATATATGCATATGTTGGAATAATATAAAATTAAAGGGAACAAAAAATGAGGGAGAAAAACCTATTCAAAGAGCTGACCCAAATAGTAAACTTGTGCATCGAAAAGGTTATAAAAAGACTGAGAAAAAGTTGCAAGACATGAATTGACATGTATGACAGAATCCATGAGCTCTGGTGGAGATCAGGGGATGTAAGGGGTGGGCAAGGGTGGGGGAATGAGTCTAAGTTTGATTAAGAAATGTTATATGAAATCCACATAATAAAAATTAATTTAAAAATAAAATTAAATTAAAGGAGGAAAATGTGAATTACTAAACATATTTTGGAATTAACAGAGTTTATTCTCAGAGTTCATAATTCTTTTTTTGGTCTTTTGAGTCCGGATCTCCCTGTAGCCCCAAGTCCTGAAATTTCCTCTCTAGACCAGGCTGGCCTTGAACTCACAAAGATCCGCCTGCCTCTGCCTCCAAAGTGCTAGGATTAACATGCGCCACCACGCCTGGCTTAGAGTTCACAATTTTCATGCATATGTGATGACTATATAGGCATCTACTGGAGCACTACAAAGAGGAGAGAAAAACAACAACATAAATACTGGGTTAAAGAAACTGAATGATACAGCTAAACTCTGCTCAAAACAACAAGCCTCTGCAGGGAAAAACTTCTCAAAGACTGAGAGAAAAATGCAAGACATGTATGAGAGAAGGCATGAAAAGGGGTATGATGGGGGCAGGGACAGTGGGATTTGTCCTAATTGGATTGAAAAATGAATGAAATACACAATTCATCAATAAAAATATTATTAAAAGGTTTTACAAGATAAACCAGCTCACTTAACTCAGGAAAGAGTGGAGGATGACCATACAGCTTTATAAAATGTCTTAAGGTCAACATTTTAGCCTGTTTCGTTGATTTGGACAGTGGTCCTGACATTCTAGAGCCTGGGGCTGTGAATCTCTTTTCCAGCTGTATGTATTCTGAGATTTGACAAGTGAGCTCCTCTTTGCTCATGGAAACCTGTGATTGATAGAAAATACCTGACCTGAGCTCAGATGCAAGCAAAAGTAAATCTGCTAGTGACATGGTGCACATAGTTTAGTGTATGAAGACATATGAAATTTGGCATGGTATTGGTAAAACAGCCTGAGCTGACGCTGGCAGGCAATTTCTGAAACATCTGGCTTTAAGAACAACTAATCCCAGGAAATGCAGCATAGAAAGTTCTGAGGGAAAAACACCAGCCCTTTTAAAATGATGGGTGCCTTACTGAGTGTGATAGTAAGAAAAGCTGAAAGTATGTTGTATCAGCAGCAAAAGGAATGACAGTCATGTTACTGAAGAGAACTCATAAAATATTGTCAGTTTAAGTGCCAGTATTTTTGTAGATTATGAGATGATTGTATCTACAGGGAACATTTCCAATCCCCACAGCTATCTATGTTGAAATTTTACTGGAAACAGGCATTCCACTTCCAGTGCCTGCTGTTTCTACAGAAAATAAAAATTCTATAAAAGATTCAACTTACTTAGCAGAAGGGTGACCAAATGCTAAAATAAGAATGCAATATAAGGACATTCAATACAGATTATATTGGAACTTTGGATTCTTAAAGAAAAAAAACATTTTTTTTAATTACTGCACAAAGTCATTTATGAAATGAAAATCCTTTCAAACATCAAGTGCACTCAGATAAGACTTGAAGTACTTGGCAATCATTTGAAGCTCTTTATTAATGTCACTAACTCTCAGAACTCTCAGAGGAGGAATGAAGGCGTTCTTTTTTTTGTTTGTTTGTTTTTTTGGAGGTTGGGGAATATATTAGTTATTTTCTTTTGCTGTGAATCAACACCATGAGCAAGGAAGCTTATAGAAGAAAAGTTTTATTTGGCTTATGGTTCCATTATGGCAGGAAAGTATGGTGACAGGATGCAGAGAGCTGGAGCAGAAAGTTGAAGGTGCGCATTTTCTTTTTGTTTTAAATTTTATTTATTTATTTTTAAATTTTTATTTATTTATTTATTTTATGTGTATGAATGTACTGTCTGTATGCAGGTTTGTGCACCCTTGTCATGCAATGCTGCAGAGGTCTGAAGAGGGCGCCGGATTCCCCTGGAACTGGAGTTCTCCTGGAATTGGAGTTTCAGACGGTTCTCAGCCGCCATGTGGGTGCTGGGGACTGAATTCGGGTCCTCTGCAAGAGTGGTTGGCGCTCCTAACCGCTAGGCCATCTCTCCAGCCCCTTAAATTGTATTTATTTATTATGTGTATGAATGTAGTGTCTGCATGTAGGTTTGTGCACCCGTGTCGTGCAATGCTGTGGAGGTCAGAAGAGGGTGTCGAATTCCCCTGGATCTAGAGTTAAAGACAGTTTTCAGCCACCATATGGTTGCTAGGGATAGAACCCAGGTCCTCTGCAAGAGCAGTTGGCACTCTTAACTACTAGGCCATCTCTCCAGCCCCAAAGGTGTCCACTTTCAAGAAGGCACTGGAAGCAGAAAGAGAAACTGGAAATGGGATTGAGTTCTGAACTGTCAAAGCCCTGCCCCAGCCATGTGCTTCCTCCAGCAAGGACAGACATCCCAAACTTCCACAAACACTACTAGTAGCTGAATAGAAAGAGAACATAAATATATGCAAAAACTTGGCGCCTATGGAAAACACTTATTCAGTCACCACAGGGAGATTGTTTCATCTGAGTTTAAAGCTTTCCTCTCTTTGCTACTGAATTAAAGCCATCCTGCAAAGGCTTCCTTGCCTACATTTTTGTATAGATTATTTTGATTTAGTAAAGTCTTTGTGCAACGCTACTTCCTAGAAGCCATGAATTTCTTTACAATGAGAAGGAGTTTATTTGGAAAGCTTTGGTATCCATCAAAGGTAACAGGATAATACTGAGTGAAACAAACAGAAATCTCTGGTAATGGTATGGCCCTAAACATGAACAAATGATTATAAAAATGTTCATTGAAATTATCTAAATGTCAAAAATGAATGAATTAAATATGGTAATATGGTTTGATGAACTACAATGCAGCTACACAAGCAAATTACCAAAGAGCTTTAATGATATTAGATCCTGTCCATGATGGAATATGAATGAAAAATAAAGTTGCAGTAACAAAAATCATTTTAAATTTGTATAAAGTTCATGCAGAGGCTGAAGCAAACACACAGTTAAATACTGATGGAGGCAGTAAAAATGGACATAAAATCTAAAATTGAGAATTTGGTAACTATTAGCAGTACTACATAAAAATGTCCTTTTCTACTTAGCACTATTCCTCCTGTCAACATAAGACATAAATTGCAAAGGTTACTTGTTGCATCTATATTTGGAATTGTGAATTATTGGGAACCACATAGCTATGAAAGCTCAAAGTGACATGAAATATTCTCTCACATCCATACAAATGAGTCTTATTCAACAAAATGACAGAAGGAACCGATAAGGAGTAAATTTTAGAAGATTAATATTATCTTTGAAATGAGAAGTGCAAGATAATATAAACATATGCAGACATTTGTGCACACAAAAATGGTGAAGTAAGAAAACATAAACAAGGAAAGTAATGAACTGTTGTTCATATACAATACAAAAATGAGAGTAAAGGATTTGGGATGAAATCATCCTTCATTGAGTGTATTTTTCAAAATACCTATGACTTTTGCATTTATATGCATGTTCCACATAGCTCAAAAACATTCAAATCACATCAATAATAATGAGGAAGTAGAAGCTTAAATATTGTTAATAATCTCAACAGCAGTGAATGAGCACTCCCTTTTCCCTACATCCTATCAAGCATTTGGCAACATTTGTTCTCTTGATCTTATCCAGTCTGACGGGGTAAGATGAAATATTAAAATGGATTTACTTTGCATTTCCTTATTCACTAAAGATGTTGGACAAATTTTAAATGGTTCTTAGACATATTTATTTCTTCTTTTGAAAACTCTCTGCTCAAATCCATAGCCTGTATTTTAATTAATTTGTTTCCTGGATTCTTTGTTTTTTTAGTTCTTCGTGTATCCTTGACTCTGTCAGGTGTGTTGTTGGTGAAAATTTTCTCTCACTATGGGTTTTTTTCTCTTCACTTCCTTGGTTGTTTCTTTTGTATTTCTTTGTTCTTAGACTATTCAAACTCTTCCCCCTCATCTCTATATTTGTCAGGGTTCTCTGTGAGGCTGAGAAATTGGCACATTCTCAGTACACAGTACTGGGTGCCACAGCCATTCCAGTCTTGTATCAAAAACCTATAGGGTTTCTGGAGAGCTGCGGGTGCTAAGTCAATGACGGGAAACCTAGGAACAATAGTACTTATGTCAGTGAAGCCATTAGGAGCAGGAGCAGCGGCAGCAGCAGCATAAATCAACTCCTCAGAAATGTAGGTCCCAAATAGGAAAGGAACCCAAGGAAGGGAGCCCATATCTCTTACCACCTATCACAATGGTTTATTCAGAGGGATGCCTTTTAGATCTCTTCCTTCCTAGATACAAATTGTTGTAGGGAAAGAAACCCATGAAGGCAGCAGAAGAAATGGGGTGCTGTATGAGGCATACACATCTTTGAGGAGTTGCTCTGAGAGCACATGTTCCACCTCAGCATCCTGCGAAACTCTCTATGCTTACTGAAATTTAAATTGCTTAGATCCATTTAGAAAAGCAGCTGTCTTGGGAACACATGGTCTAAGCACAGTTTGGTGCCCAACAGGGCCTGAACTCTAATGTCTATGCCCCTCTGCTGTGACTGTTCTCCTGTCTCCCACCCCAGGTTCTTAGCGAACCATTCAGGAGAAAAATATGAAACTCATGAAACGACTATGGAAATCAGTGTGAACTCTTAAAAAATTAAAGTTAACACATCATATGACGTGGTCATACCATTCCTTAGCTTATGTCAAAAGGACACATCTTACTTGCAGAGATAATTGTACATCCATCTTTGTTGCTGCTCTTTTCACAATAGCTAAGAAATGGAAGAAACCTAAATGTCCCTTGACTGACAAGTGGATAATATAAATGTGGTAAATTTACACAGTGGGGTTCTACAAAGTAGTGAAGACAATGAAATTTTTAGGTAAATGTATGGAACTAGAAACTGTTATACTAAATGAAATAACACGGAATCAGAGAAATAAACAACATATTCTCCCTCATATGTGAAATCTTAGCACTAAATTCTTATATGTAAGCATATACCCTGATATAACTCCAGGAGCCATGAACATGGAAGGAACCAGAGAGGTCAAGGGAAAGAAGGACCCTGGGAAAGAATAATATTAGGGGACAGGTGTTACTAAGGAGTAAATGGGTAAGATGGGGGTATTTAAATGAAGGTGAATGGAGGGTTTTTATAAGGAATTATAGAGATAAAGGACAAGGAGGTGCGCAACAGATAGGAGACCATAGGAGTCAAGTACTAACAAAGGAGAAATGTATATAATTGTGATACTTTAACAGGAAAGGGCATAGAGGTATTGTTAGACAAGGAGAGAGAGAAGAGAGATAAATAATGCCTAGTTAGTATAAAAAACAGAGGTAATCATATTAGTCAAAAAGCCACTAAACTTTTACACATACAGTATTTCCACATGAATACGTGTAAATAGCTGATGTTGGTGATGTTGTTGTTCTTTCCAATATGCATCACTCCCCACAAGGAATATTTACAACTGGGTTATTGGCGCTAGCATCCACAGATGAGGGATACCATTCGTCGCTTTTTTTCTGGGACTGTGTTACTTCACTTAAGATAATTTCTTCCAGTTCCATCCATTTACCTGCAAATTTCATGTTGTCATCTTTCTTTACCGCTGCATAGAACTCCATTGTGTAGATGTACCACATTTTCTCTATACACTTGTCAGTTGAGGGGCATTTCGGTAGGTTCCAGCTCTTTGCTATTGTGAAAAGAGCTGTAATGAACATGGCTGTACATGTATCTCTGTGGTATGAAGAGTGTGGTGGATATATTCCAAGAAGTGGTATAGCTGGGTCAGGTGGTAGGCTCATTTTGAGTCTTTTAAGGGTTCTCCATAGTGCTTTCCATAATGGTTGTACAAGTTTGCATTCCCACCAGCAGTGGATGAGTGTTCCCCTTTCCCTACACCCTCTGCAGCATTTGGTATCATTTGTTTTCTTGATCCTTGCCAGCCTTTTCGGAGTCAGATGGTATCTTAAAGTGGTTTAATTTTGCATTTCCTTAATTATTAGCAATGTTGAACACTTTTTAAGATGTTTCTCAGCCATCTCTATTTCCTCACTTGTGAAGTCTCTGCTCAGCTCTTTACTCCATCTTTTGAGTGAGTCATTTATTTTCTTACTTCTTTGTTTTTTGAAAAGTTTATATATTCTGGAGGTTAATACTCTGTCATATGTATCAGCACTGAAGGTTTCCTCCGACTCTGTGGATACCTCTTCACTTCCCTTACTGTTTCTTTTGCTATACAGAAACTTTTGAGTTTAATAAGGTCCCACATGTCAATTGTCAACCTTATATCCAGAGCAGCTGCTGTATGATTTAGAAAGTCTTTTCCTACACCTATTTCTTGTAAGTTGCTGCCAACCTTTTCTTCTATCACCATTAGAGTTTTGGGTTTCACGTTGAGGTCTTTGATCCATTTGGAGTTGACTTTTGTACAGGGTGAGAAGTAGGGATTTAATTTTATTATTCTACAAGTGGTGATCCAGTTTTGCCAACACCATTTGCTGAAGATGCTGTCTTTCCTCCACTGAGTCTTTTTGGTCCCCTTGTCAAATATGAGGTGGCTGAAATTGCTTGCACTTCAGTTTAGATCTTCAGTTTTGTTCCATTGGTCTACCGGTCTGTTTTTGTGCCAGTAACAGGCTGTTTTTATGACTATAGCCTTGTAGTATAGTTTGATGTCTGGTATAGAAATCCCCCCAGTATTGCTCTTTTCACTCAGGGCTGCTTTGGCTATTCAGGGTATTTTGTTGTTCCACATGAATTTAAGAATTTTTTTTCCAAGCCTGTGAAGAATATCCTTGGGATTTTAATTGGGATTGCATTGAGTATGTATATCAATGTGGGTAAAATGGACACTTTTACTATGTTACTTTTTCCAATCCATGAGCATGGGAGGACTTTCCATCTTCTGATGTCTTCTTCAATCTCCTTATTCAGGAGCTTATAATTTTTGTTGTAGAGATTTTGGTAGTTTTGTTTCGGTTTATTCCTAGGTATTTTATTGCTTTTGAGGCTATTGTGAGTGGGAAGGACTCTTCAGTTGCTTGTCTTTGGTGTAAAGAAAGGCTACTGATTTTTTTAGGGTAATTGTGTAACCCACTACTTTCCTGAAACTTTTAATCGTTTCTAGGAGTTTTCTTGCGGAGTTTTTAGCATCCCTTAGGTAAACTATCATGTTGTCTGCAAAAAGGGATAGTTTTACTTCTTCTTTTCCAATTAGTATTCCTTTAATTGCCTTTTCTTTCCTTATTGCCCTAGCCAGTGTTTCAAGCACTATAATGAAGAGGAGTGGTGACAAGGGGCAGCCCTGTTGGGTTCCTACCATTATGGGGAATCCTTCTAACTTTTCTCCATTTGGGGTGATGGTGTTTGTGGGTTTCTTATATATGGCTTTGATTATGTTGAGGAATGATCCTTCCAGTCCAATTCCCTCTAAGACTTTAATCATGAAGGGATTCTGGATTTTGTCAAAGGCCTTTTCTGCATTGATTGAGATGATGGTGTGATTTTGTCCTTCAGTCCATTTATGTGTTTTGTGATATTTACTGATTTTCATATGATGAACCATCCCTGCATCTCTGGTATGAATCCAACTTGATCATGGTGAATGATCTTTCTGATGTGGGTCTGTTTATGGATTGCGAGTATTTTGTTGAGAATTTTTGCATCTGAGTTCATCAATGACATGGGTGTGTAGTTCTCTTTTTTGGTGGCATCCTTAACTAGTTTTTAGCATTAGAGTGATATTGGCTTCATAGAAGGAATTTGGGAGGGTTTCCTCTGCTTGTATCCTTCTGAACAGTTTTAGTAATAATGGTTGTAAGTCCTCTTTAAATGTTTTATAGAATTCTGCTGTGAAAACATCTGGACCCGGGCTTTTTTAGTTGGGAGGGCTCTTATTACATTTTCAATTTCTTCATATATTATGGGTCTGTTTAAGTTGTCAATCTCCTCTTGGTTTAGCTTTCGTGATTCCCTGGATTGCAGATATTCATCCATTTCTCATAGGTTTTCAAATTTGGTAGAGTATAGATTTTTGAAGTATTCCTGTATGATTGTCTGGATCATTTCACTATGTGTAATGATATTTCCCCTTTCATGTTGAATTCTATTCATTTGGAGTTGCTCTTTCTTTCTTTTGGTTAACTGGGCTAGGGGTTCTCTCTATTTTGTTTATTCTGTCAAAGAACCAACTTTTGCATTCATTGATTTTTTGTATTGTTTTCTTTCTTTCTATTTCATTGATTTGTGCTCTGATTTTTGTTATTTCTTCCTGTCAGTTGCATTTAGGGCTTATTTATTGTTATCTTTGCAATGTTTTTAGCTGCAGTGTTAGTTGCTTTAGCTGTGCTCCTTCTTTTTTTTTTTTTTTTTAATATAGGCACCCAGGGCTATAAACTTCCCTCTTAGGAGTACTTCTAAAGTGTCCCATAAGTTTTGTTGTGTTGTATTGTTGTCATTTAGTTCCAGGAATGCTTTTATTTCATTCTTTATTTCCTCCCTGACCCATTAATTATTCAGGAGTGTGTTGTTTAGTCTCTATGTGTTCTCATAGGTAGCAGGGCTTATCCTGGTGTTGATATTGAGCTATATTGCACTATGGTCTAATAGAATGCATGAAGTAATTTCAATTTTGTTTTGTATTTGCTGTGGTTTTTTTTTTCTATGTCCAAGTATGTGGTCAATTTTGGAGAATGTTCTGTGTGGTGCTGTGTAGAAAGTATATTCTCTGTTGTTTGGGTGGGATACTCAGAAGATGTCTGTGAGGTCCATTTCCTTTATTGTTTTGTTTAGTTCAGCTGTTTCTCTGTTTATTCTTTGTCTGGTTGATCTGTCCAAAGGATTTACTGGGGGTATTGAAGTCCCATACTATGAGTGTGCTGGGGTTAATCCATGCCTTGAGGTCCTGAAGAGTTGTATTTACAAAGCTTGGTGCACCGGAGTTTGGTGCATATATATTCATGATTGTGAAGTCTTCATGGTTAATTTTCCCTTTGTAAGGATATAATGGCCTCCCTTTTCTAATTGCTTCTACTTTGAAGTCTATAATGTCTGATATTAGGATAGAAACTTCTGCTTTCTTTTTAGTGCCATTTGTTTGGAATATTTTTTCCATCCTTTCAGTTTAAGTTGATACTTATCCTTAATGGTCAGATGGGTTTCTTGTAGACAGCATATTGAGGGGTTGTTTAATCCATTCTCCCAGTCTATGTCTTTTGATTGGTGAGTTCAGCCCATTGATATTTAAGGTTATAATTGAGAGGTATATGTTGTTTCCTTTCATCTTAGTATACGTTTGCATTTTTTGTGTGTAGGTTTCTACCTCTGCATTTCTGTTTTTCTTACAATTTTTTTCTTTTATTTATTTATTTATTTTTATTGATGGTTTGTGTATTTCATACATCATTTTCCAATTCAGTTCAGGCATATATCCCCTTACCTTCCCCCCACCCCACCCCTACCCATCCCAGATCATGCATTCTGCCGTAACTTTTCTGCGTCTTTCTCTGTTTTTTTATTTTGTTTTGTTTTGTTTTTTTTAAAACAATAAGTGATAATCTGTGAGTACGAGCATCCTTCATGTAAAACCGATTTGCAAGCAGTTGTGCACAAACCCACACAGCTCATGGGTCTCACCATCCAGCAGGGGGGGGTGTATGTTCAATCAAGTTGATCAAATGAGTGTCCAGTCTATATTGTTGTAGTTTCACCATTCACCCCAATCGCAGCCCTTACATTCTACCACACCCCCTCTTCTGCAGATTGTTTCCTAGGCTTAGAAAAGGGGCACAGGTGGATGAGAAGCAAAACAGTCTACTTTCTCTGGAGCTGTTTTCTTAGTCTCTAGTCAATTCTGGCTGTTTTCTTTCATGGGCTGCCAGCTTGTACAGGCATAACCTTTCAATCCTACTAATGAAGCACATGCAATTAGATATATAGGTATTTAAACAGTACTAATTGTTATGGTAGGTTACTTTGGTATAGACACAGATATTTGGATGGTATGTTAATTCATGAATTACATTTTCTTAAGTACGACAGGGTCTTCCTGTGGTTTATAACATCTCCTAACCATTAGAGGATGTAAGCTTGTGGCATCAGCCGTGGGTTATTCCTCCAAGGAGAGAGCTAATAGCCAATTAGATTTGGGATATACAGACATATGGCTGCCACTGCTGCACAGTATTTCCAGGCAGATGAGGTGTAGCTGGTGCTGACGGAGGAGTCTTGCTTGACTCAAGGAGACCTATATTTGCTTTATTGGTTAGTGGCCTTTGGTAACACTCTCTGGCATTCCAGAGACCATCTGTATACTTGCAAGTGCGGTCTCCATACATCTTTCCGATGTTTATATCAGGTCTTCAACAGCAGGGCCTTATCGCCTCTATTCCTGAAGATATCCCAGTTTGGAGGCAAGGAACCTTTACTTTTTGTGGGGGCTTGGATCCCCTGGCAAACATTTCCTTGGTAGAATAATCCATTGTTGATGTCAGAGCTCCTGTATTAATATATTTTGCTTAAGTGCATAGCTTAAGGAGACTTTTGCATTATATTTGGTTCTGAATAGAGAATAATCCTTTTCACAGTTTCTATGTCCATTAGTCAATTAAAGAAGGCAGTACATTTTTTTTCTTTCAAGGTGCCTGGGGACAGTTGCTCCTCTCCTCTGTCCTTTGAATTATTTCAAGCATTCTCTGGAGGGTTGGTTTTCCAAACATGTATTCTTTCATCTTGTTTATGTCATGGAAGATTTTTCAATTTCCTTCAACTAGAATCAATATTTTTGCTGGATTTAGTAACCTGGGTTGGCATCCATAGTCATTTAGCACTGGGAATGCTTTGGTCCACGTTCTTCTTCCTTTCATGGTTTGTGCTCAAATGTCAGCTGTGATTCTAATAGGTTTCCCTTGTATGTAACTTGTTGTATTTCTCTTGTGACTTTCAGAATTTTGTCTTTATTTTGGGTATCTAGCATTTTAACTATGATATGGCGAGGGGAGTTTCTTTTCTGGTCTAGTCTATTGGGTGTTCTACTTGCTTCTTGTATTTACATGGGTTTGTCATTTTTTAGTTTTGGGAAATTTTCCTCTATTATTTTGTTGACAATCTGGTTAATACAATTTTCTTGGGATTCTTCTTCCTCTATCCCTATGATGCAGAGATTTGATCTTTACATAATGTCCCACATTTCTTGGTTGTTCCACTCTTGTGTATTTTTACATTTTTTATAGTCTTTTCTTGAGCTTTTTAGTTGTTCTGTGTTGTCTTCTAGGTCTGATATTCTTTTTTTCTGCTTCCTCCATTCTGCTTCTGAGGCTTTTTCCCATTCCTTCCTCTTGATTGGATAACTGTTAATGTCCTTTTTTTGCTGTTCTTCCTATGTTTTCCTTACAATTTCTATTTCCTTTTGGAGCTTCTCAAACTTTTCTTGAAGCTCATTGGTTTCCTTTTTAATTTCAGTGTGGGATCTTTTCAGTGTTTCTACTTCCTCCTGGAGTTTGTCATTTTGTACATGTGGCTTTCCAGAATCTGTCATTTTCTCCTTTTAGTTATTTCTGAAGTTTGTCCTTGTCTTCCTCTAGGTCCATTCTGAGTTTTTCAATCTCTCCCTTTAGTTTTTTAGTTTTATGATTTCTTTGAATATATCTGTGATTGTTATTTTGGGTTCTGTGTCCTGGGTTACCTCTACGTATATCCCATTGTAGGGGTCCTCCACTGGATCTGTAGAGTTTGATGTGGAGTTGTTCTGTGCTTTTCCTCTGTTGTTCTTTCTTGTGCTCTCTGCATTCTATTAGCTTTTTGCCTGTATTCTGATGCAAATTTTGAATGCCTCTTCACTTTGTTGAAGGATTGCTTTCCTTGATTCCTTCGGGTGTCTTTGTTATATTCTCCTTATGAATGGATTGTTGACCTGTCTAGGTTCTTGGGGTTCCAGTTGGCATGGGGGGGTTGGTACCTTCTGTGTTCGAGCCTCAGATCCTGGCTCCCAAGGCCTTTGGGGACACTTTTCCCAGTCTACAGGACCCACTGATCCACTCAGAATTGCCCTCCCCATTTCTACCCTGCAGCCCAGATTGTCTGGGACCCAGCCGCTGCTGTGTGTCCAGCTGCTGTTTTCCCAGGGGGCCTAGCTTCTCCTTCCTACAATCCCTTACCAGATGTGGCACAGTCCCTGCAGCTTAGCTGGTCTGGGCCGGGTTGCTGTTGTGTGCCAGGCGGGCCTAGCTTCTCATTCCCACAATCCCCTACCAGACGTGGCACAGTCCCTGCAGCTCAACTGGTCTTCAGCTCTGATTTTTGTTATTTCTTCCTTTCTGTGGGGTTTAGAGTTCTTTTATGTTTTTAGCTGCAGTGTTAGATCGTTTCTTTGTTCCCTTTCTGTTTTTTTGATGTGGGCACTTAGGGCTGTAAATATCCCTCCCAAGACTGCTTTTAAAGTATCCCACAAGTTTTGTTGTGTTTTATTGTCTTTTTCATTCAGTTCCATGAATACTTTTATTTCACTCTTTATTTCTTATCTGACCCATTCATTCCTCAGGATTTTGTTGTTTAGTCTCCGTGTGTTCTTGTAGCAAGTTGGACTTATTCTGGTGTTCATATTGAGCTTTATTGCACTGTGGGCTGATAGAATGCATGGAATAATTTCCAAAGACCTCTACAACAAAAAATTTAAACCCCTGAAGAGGAATATTGGAAATGACATCAAAAGATGTAAAGATCTCCCATGCTCATGGATTGGGAAAATTAATATATGTAAAAATGTCCATTTGTCCCAAATTGATATACAGATTCAATGCAATCCCAATCAAAATCCCTATGAGATTTTTCATAGACTTGGAAAAAATAGTTAAATTCATATGGAAAAACAAAGACCCTAAATAGCTAAAGTAACCCAGAGTGAAAAATGCAATACAGGGAAGGCTGATTGCCCTACCAGACTTCAAACTATATTACCAGGTCAAAGTGCTGGCACATAAACAGACTTGTTGACCAATGGAACAAAATTGAAGATCCAAACTTGAGCTCATACAACTTCAGCCACCTCGTATTTGACAAAGAGGAAAAAAAAAAAACCTCAAAGGAGGAAGGATAGCATCTTCAGCAAATATTACTGGCAAAATTGGATCATCATCTGTAGAAGAACAAAATTAAACTTCTACCTCTCACCCTGTACAAAAATCAACTCCAAGTGGATCAAAGATCTCAACCTGAAGCCTGAAACCCTGAAGGTGATAGAAGAAATAGGTGGCAACAACCTACAAGGCATAAGTGTAGGCAAAGACTTTCTAATTCAGACAGCAGCTGCACAGGAAGTAAGGTCAACAGTCAAGAAATGCGACCTCGTAAAACTCAAAAGCTTCTGTACAGCGAAAGAAAAAAAGTCAAGGAGGTGAAGAGAAAAGCTACAGAGTAGGAGGAAACATTTACCAGTGATACATCTAAAAGAACATTAACATCAACAATATATAAACTATACAAAAAACAAAGAAGTAAGAAGACAAATGACGTACTCAAAAGATGGAGTAAAGAGTTGAACAGAGTCCTCACCAGTGAGGAATTAAAGATGGCTGAGAAACATCTTAAAAAGTGTTCAACATTGTTAATAATGAAGGAAATTCAAATTAAAACCACTCTCAAATATCATCTCAGTCCAGTATGGCTATCTAAGACCAAGAAAACAAAAGACAACAGATGCTGGAGGAGTTGTGGGGAAAGGGGAACACTCATCCACTGCTGTTGGGAATGTAAACTTGTACAAAAGCTATGGAAAGCAGTGTGGAGAACCCTTAAAAGACTCAGAATGAACCTCCCACCAGATACAGTGATACCACTCCTGGGTATATACCTCATAGACTCATCATACCACAAAGATGCATGCACATCCATGCTATGGTACCTCTCTTGACAATAGTGAAGTGCTGAAACAAACCCAAACGCCCCTCAACAGATGAGTGGATGACAAAAATGTGCTACATCTACACAATGGAGTACTATTCAGGGTTAAAGAAGGATGGCATTACGAACTTTGTAAGTAAATGGATGGAGCTCAAAGCCATTATGTTGAGTGAAGTAACACAGTCCCAGAAAGACAAACAGAATGGTTTCCCTCATTTGTGGTGGCTAACACCAAATCCCACAGAAGAAAGGCAAGCTGAACGACATTATGGTTATATTTCTGTTTATTTGAAAGCAACTATGTTGTCCTAATGTGAATCTCTCAAGGGTCTCTAGAATCCACCCACCAATTGTTTTCAGCCTCTGTAATTACTGTATATGGGTGGAGAGTATGTATCCATATTATAGAGTAATATAAAATTAATGGAGGATAATGTGAATTTCTAAACATAAAAAAAAGACTGAGAGAAACATGCAGAACAGTTATGGCAGAATGCATGATCTGGGATGGGGTGGGGTAGGGTTGATGGAGGGGAAAGGGGAATATGCCTTAATAGAATTGAAAAATGATGTATGAAACATACAAAACATCAATTAAAAGAAAGATCCAGAAGGACATATAACACCAACTAGACATGACCAGATACGAAAATCCCCATGGCATATCATACTAAAAACATTAAATAGACAGAAGAAAAAGAGGACACTGAAGGCTGCTAGAGAAAAAAAAGAGTTACATATAAAGGAAAACCCATCAGAATCACAGTTGACTTGTCAATGCAGCCAAAAATGCCAGAAGAGCCTGAACGAAAGTATTCCCAGCTCTAAAAGACCTTGGATGCCAATACCAAATACTCTATCCAGAAAAACTCTCTATCAGGGTTGAAGGAGAAGAGAAAATCCTGCATGACATGAATAGGCTGAAAGAATTTATGTCTAACAAACCAATCCTACAGAGAGTATTCAAAACAATACAAAGTAATGAAGACATGAATGAGCATACTCAAGAGGTTACAAAAAGAAAACAAAAGAGGATAAAATAATAAATAATAAAGTCAACATAGATCCATAGACTTAAAGAAATTAAATGACAGTATCCAATAGGAAACTTTCAATATTATCATTAAATATCAAAGAACTCAACTCCCCTGTCAAAAGATACAGACTAAAAGAATGGATCAAAAACAAAACCCTATCTTTTATTTCTTGAAGAAACTCACCTCACTTTCAAGGATAGACGCTATCTTAAGGTAAAAGGATGGAAAAACATTCCAAGCAAATGGCTCTAAAATGTAAGTAGGTGTTTCAATTCTAATATCAGACAAATTGGACTTCAGGCTGGACGTGGTGGAGCACGCCTTTAATCCTAACACTCGGGAAGTAGAGGCAGGCGGATCTTTGTGAATTCGAGGCCATACTGGTCTACAGAGTGAGTTCCAGGACAGCTGGGACTACAGGGAGACCCTGTCTCGAAAAGACCAAAAAAATGGACTTCAAATTAAAAATAGTAAGAGATAAAGAGGGTCACTTCATTCTAATCAAATGTACAATTGACCAAGAAGATATTACAATCAAAAATATATATGTAATAAATTTTTGTGCACCTGAATTTGTAAAAACAGTATTCCAGGACTATAAAACACAGATTAACCTCAATTTAATAATAGTAGGTGACTTCGGTACTGCACTCTCTTCAATAGACAGATAAACTTGACAAAGAATAAACAGAGAGGCATCTGAACTAAATAACACCTTGCAAGAAATGGACCTAACAGCAATATACACAATATTCCACCCATGGTCCAAAAAATTCACTTTTAATTCATTAGTGCATGCAAGCTTTTCTAAAATTGATCACATTCTGGGACAAAAAACAAAACTCAACAAATTGAAATAATTCAATGTGTTCTATCAGACTACAGTGCAATAAAGCTTATAATCAACAGCAAAGGAAGCACAGGAACTCATGGAAATTAAACAACACACTCCTGAATAATTAATGGGTTAAAATGAAATTAAGAAATTAATAAAGGTATTCCTGGAACAAAATGAAAATTAGAATACAATGCAACAACACCTCTGGGACAACTTAAAAACAGTCCTAAAGGGGAAATTTATAGCTCTTAGTGACCACATTAAAAAATCAGAAAGAACATATGTAAAATACTTAACAGAACAACTAAAGACTCTGGAAAGGCAAGAACAAATGAACCCCAAACCTGGAAGATGAGAAGAAATAACAAAAATTAGAGGAGAATTTCATGAAATAGAAATAAAGAAAACAACACAAACACACACACACACACACACACACACACACACACATCAATGAATATAAGAACTGGTTCTTTGAAAGGCTAAACGAGATAGAAAAACCAAAAGAAAGAAAGAACAAATCCAAATCAACAAAATGATGAAATGGGAAACTTCACAATTGACACTAAAAAAATCTGGGAAATTATAAGGGAATACTTCAAAAATCTATACTCCATTAAATTCAAAATCCTAAATGAAATGGATGAATTTCTAGAGACATGGATACCACCAAAGTTAAACCAAGAAGAGGTCAACAGCTTAAACAGACCCATAACAAAGGAGGAAATTGAAATATTCATATAAAGCCTCCCTACTAAAGAAAGCCCAAGCCCAGACGACTTTATAGCAGAATTCTATCAAAGAAGTTCTACAAACAATACTGCTCAAAATATTCCAAAGGAGAGAAACAAAGGGAGAACTTTAAATCACCTTTTATGAAGCCAGCATCACTCTAATACAAAGAAAGCAAACTATCGGCCCATATCCTTAATGAACATAGATACAATGATACTCAACAAAATATTCACTAACCACATACAGATACACATCTAAAAGATCATCCACCATGATCAGGTAGACTTTATTCCAGAGATGCAGGTATGATTCAACATAAGTAAGTCAATAAGTTTCATAAAACATATAAATGGACTTGAATACAAAAATTGCATGGTCATATCTACAGATGCAGATAAGGCCTTTAGAAAAATCCAACACATATTCATATTAAAAGTCCTAGGAGTAGATCTGGAAGGAACATCTCTCTCTCTCTCTCTCTCTCTCTCTCTCTCTCTCTCTCTCCCTCTCTCTCTCTCTCTCTCTCTCTCTAACTNAAGCATAGGCCTTGTTCTTCCTTCCACCCACAACCCTGGATAATACAAAAACAACAATAGAAAAAAACACCATACATAAATAAACAAATATATAACTAACACAAGACATTTTAATTTATTCTTTTTTATTTATTATTTTCATTTAGTATTCTTCAATAAAAAAGAAAATAACAACCTAACAATAAAGAAACAGGAAAAATAAAGAAATAAGTAAATAAAAATTAAATAGAAAATGAATGAAAGAATAAATGAATAAATAATAATTTTTAATTTAATTTTATTTATTTTTGTATGTGTATGAGTGTACTGTCTGCATGTAGGTTTGTGCACCCGTGTCGTGCAATGCCGCGGAGGTCAGAAGAGGGTGTCGGATTCCCCTGGAACTGGAGTTCTCCTGGAGTTGGAGTTTCAGACGGTTCTCAGCCACCATGTGGGTGCTGGGGATCGAACCCGGGTCCTCTGTAAGAGCGGTCAGTGCTCTCAACCGCTAGGCCATCTCTCCAGCCCCTCAATTCCTTTTTAATGTAGTGCTTAAAACCCTTACAGGATCAATATGAAAATAGAATGAAATTAATGGAGTACTAATTATAAAAGAAACAGTCAAATTAACTTTATTTACTAATGATATATTATACATAAGAGATTAAGAAAATTCCACCAGAAAACTACTAGAAATGATTCATACTTTCAGTAAACTGCCAGGTTTTAAAATGAACTTAGAAAAATCAGTAGTACTTCTATATATCAACAAGGAATCGAAAAAGCAAACAAGGAAATGCTCCCATTCACATTAACTTCAAAAAATAATTTAAAAAACCCTTAAGAATAAACCTAAGCAAAAACATTAAATATTTCTACAATAAAAACTTCAAAGGTTTAAAGAAAGTGATAGAGGAAGACAGTAGGAGATAGAAAAATCACCCATGCTCCTGGATTGGTAGAACCAATATGGTGAAAATGATCATCTTACCAAAAGCAATCTGTAAATGCAATTCAATGACGACCAAAATACCCACAGCATTCTTAACAGAGCTAGAAAAAGCTAACTGAAAATTCATATGGAACCACAAAAGTCCACACTTAACCAAAACAATTTTGAGCAAAGGGATCAATGCAGGGGAAATCACCATATCAGATCTCAGGTTATATTACAGAGCTGTAGTTATAAAACAAGTAGTGTACTGGCACAACAATAAACACAGAGATCAATGGAACAAAGCCAAAGACCCCAAAATGAGCACATATAATTTCAGCCACTTGATACTTGACAAAGTTGCCAAGAATACACAATGGGAGAAAAATGGCAAGTTTAACAAATAGTGCTGGCAGAACTGGATCACCACCTTGTAGAAGAATGAAATTGAATCCTTACTTTTCTCTATGCATAAACCTCAACTCCAAGTGGATGAAATACATCTATAGAAAATATGAAACTCAGAAACTGGTAGAAGAACACATGGCCAGTACCTTCCAAGATGTAGACATAGAAAGGACTATTAATTGGACATCAGCTGTTCATGCATTAAGGGTGACAATCAGTAAGTGGGAACTCATTAAACTATGATGCTTCTGTACAGCAAAAGAAACAGCCAGGGAGGTGAAGAGGAAACCCACTGAGTGGGAGGAAATCTTCCCCAGCTACACATCTGACAGAGGATTAATATACAGAATACACAGAGAACTAAAAATCAAGTACCAAGAATATAACCAGCCCAATTGAAAAATGGGTAACAAATATGAACAGAGAATTCTCAAATGAAGAAAAAAAGAGGCTAATAATCACGTTAAAACTGCACAACATCCTTATTAATTTGAGAACTACAGAGTAAAATCACTTTATGATTCCATCTTACCCCAATAAGACTGGCTAAGATCATGAAATCAAAAGATACGAGATGCTGGAGAGGGTGTAGAGAAAGAAAAACACTTAATCACTGTTGGTGGGAATGCAGACTAGTGCAGCTGCTATGGAAGGCAGTGTCAAGAACTCTCAGAAAACTAAAAATGAACCTACCATAAGACCCAGACTTACCCTTCTTGGCATATACCTGAAAGACTCATCATACTCTAAAGATGCCTGTACATTCATGATTTTTGCTGCTATCTTCACAATACAAAAGAAACGGAAACAAACTAAATGTCCCACAACCATTGAATGTATAGTGAAAATGTGGTACATCTACACAATGGAGTACTACTCAGCAGTAAGAAAAGATAAAAATATGAAATTCGCAGGTAAATGGATGGAACTAGAGAACGTTATTCTGAATGAAGTAACATAAGGGCAGAAAACCAGGTGATGTATGTTCTCCCTCATTTGTGGATTGTAGTACCAATCCCCTTACGTGGGTATATGCCCTACACTAGGAGCCAAGAAACTGGAAAGGATATATGGATTTAAAGGAAAAGAAAAGTCACAAAACAAGGGGACAGTAAACAAAAAATATTAACTGGGGGGGAGGAGATCAGGAGGGTGGGGATGTTGGATTGGGAAGGGAGGAGGGTGGAATAAATAGGGATATGATGAGAGGTGGGGGACTTAAAGAGAGAGATGATGGGGATGATGTGGGTTCTGGGGCTGGGGAGGGAGTAGGTGGGGGGGGACGGAGTACGTGGGTGGTAGGGGAAGAAGAAAGAATAGAGATTATTAGAACTTGAGAGACTGAGTGACCCAGAGTGTAAAGCGATGCCCCCAAGACCCCATGGGAATTTCACATACACTGAGTATTTGTGCACGGGTTGTTCATCTTGGTGGTTGTGTGGGAGAAAATACAGTGCAAGACAGAGAATACCTACCTTTGAATGGTTGGTGAGAGCGATCCAAGCAGCTTTCAAAACATGGTAAGCTATATCTAAAGCTCTTGATTATCTACCAGAAATAGAGTAAGACCCTACTGTTCAGAACAGGAGATGATTTAGGGATAGGACTTAGATTAATGGAACAGGAACTGAGCTGGAACCTTTCTACCTGAAGTTATGTGCTCTTTATGGTAGAAAATGTGCACAATGCCATGAGAGAAAAATCAACCAATGGTACAACCCCCTGTCAAAATCTAACAACCATGATGAACTGCCCAGCAAACTACCTCTATTAGTGCAGTAGAGGCACTTTCTTCTGGGGGATGGACAACTGATATCTAATTGGACATGGAACCCTCTCAATGGTAGTGAACCCATAATAGCTAATGTAAACTCAGCCAAATGTACAGGGCTTGAGAGGATATAGAACCTATAGAAAAGCCTATCAGGATCATATCTCTAGACAAATGAAATTTCTTACCGTACACTAACTATGGAATCTTATGTTTAGAGACAATCATATTGTATGTCAGTCATCCAAAAAGATGTTCTTTGCAACAGATGGAGGTCACTGCAAAACCTGACAACTGGTCAGACATAGAACTTACACATCTGAAAAATCCCCATTCCTAGGAAACACATTGACTATTGTGCCTCCTCACACAGAATGAGGAGCAGAGAGAGAAAAAAAGTGCACCCCTCAATCCTCACCGGTAAAGCTTCCTTACACAATAGAATACAATGCAAACAGAAGGCCACAACTAGTCAAGCATCAAAGAATGAGAGCCCTCAGACTGTGAATCCCTGGAAGGTGCCTCTACATTAAATTTAACCTACCCAGGGATCAGTGATCATTGTGGAATAGGGGGCGGAAAGATTGTGAGAGCTAGGGCTGGTGTGTGAACTTAAAGAAGCAGTGACTTACAATCTACTGTAAGCTTTCACATGTAAACTTGTGGCAATTTAGGCATCAGAAATGGGACCCATGCCAACTGATAAAAGGTCTCAAAGTTGAGTAATAGAAATGGGTCAGGAACTGATTGTGGACTGAGAGCTACAAGAGACTGAATCCTGTTCCGTGAGGAATAGTATGCCTTACCTAGGATTCCTAGATATGCTGACTAGACTCCAGCAGATTTATTTGTACAGAAAGACATCTTGGTTTTGGAGCTTGACTTGATAACAATTAGCTTGGATGTTGTAAAGCATGAGGTCTGATGGGGTACTGGGCTTGATTTGGAACCAACAAATGCTTGTACAAATGCTCAATTAAATAATAATTAAAATGCTGAATTGAAATATAATTGATGTATAATATACTGCATTTTTTAATTCTCAGGAAAGATGTTCTGTATAAAAAACACAAAAATAAATTAATTATAAAACAGTAAATGATAAATAGAAAAAGAAAACTTTACAAGTAGTAATTTAATTGCTAGCTCTATGACCAAAAAAATAAATAATGACAACTGAAAGTAAGCATAAAGAAGGAAATGAAAATTTGAGCATAAGTTAATGAAATCCAATAAAAATAAATGAGGCAATCAGGGAATAAATGGAAATAAACACAATTACATTTAAAATACATGTTGTATTTTCTCACAAGAAGAAAAGTAGGACTAATTCAATTAATTTAGCTATAAGACATTTTGCTATAGTTTTAGTCTTAAAGAGGTTTATGTGGATGGTATAATGTTTTGAGCATATGAGCAAAACTGATAATGAGGATCTTATTATTATGATATTTTTGTATGGAAGAAGATTCATAAAACTAAAACAATGTGAAGGCACAAAGAATTATGTGATCTTTGATTAAAAATGGAGGTTTTAATATTCTATGTAAATTTATGTTGTACAAAACATCATATGCATATGTGTGTGTTACAGTACTATACAATAAAGGGGGCAAGAACCAGAGTCAGTGTTGGAATAATATAAATTTATAGCACTCAAATGAAAACGTTGGAACCATTTCTCATGAAATTCTGTACACCTAGGAGAAATAGTTCCAGGATTGAACAACATACATGATTATGGAAAATGCCACTATGACAAAGAAGCAAGAAAATATTTAAAACAAGTAATGATGCCATGCATGGTTATACATGTATCTAATTTCACTCAAGTGGTTGAGGCAGGTTGCTTGCTGCAAGTATGAGGCTAATCTCAGCTGTATAGTAAATTCAAGGCCAACCTAGGATATATAGCACTATTTTGTTTTATAATAACCAAAATCAAACAAAACATAACATCTTGGAATTCTATTGGGAAAATCTATAATAATTTGAGCATCTATCTAATTGAGAACCATAATAAACCATGAACAAAATCAGAAATCAGAAATCAATGATCATAGTAAATAATAAGTTAATATATGTACATATAATAAATGTTTGAATGTGAGATCATTTGCTTGCAACAGAATTTGATAAATAATTATTGTAAACAAATACTAGATCTGAAAACTCATGTTACAACTATACTGATAAATATTAGGTCAATCAATAGTCACCAGTGGAACTAAGTCTTCGCAGATTTTAAATGTCTACCTATAGACTGCTTATTACTTCAAAGGAGGGAAAGATGGTAGTAAGATATTGTAGCTCACCAAGAGAAACAGATGTACATAGTATGTCACATTGCTTTATACTCTTTGAAGGGTGATAACTAGATTATAGACCTGAAAAAAACCTAGATAAAACCAACAGAAAGAACTTATCTGTAATAGCAACTTATTCATTAGAATTACAAAATGTTCACCAAAAGAAATAGTGTTTTAGGTTGTTATAAAATATATATCTATATATATATCTAATATATCTATATCCTATTCCATCCAAATCTATAAACATGAATGAATCTTAAATACATTTTGATGAATGACAGAGACCAGACATTAAATAGCATGAGCTATTTTGTTCCATTTACATGCAGTTTGAGAAGTAAAAGTAGTTTGTAGATTTAAGAAGTAATAAATGTTGCCTGGGGCATAAATAGTGACGGGGATGACTGTAAGTCTATGTAAAGAAACACGTCTGTGGAAAAGAAATGCTTTACGTCTTGATGGATGGTGGTACATGTCTGGGAAAATGTATGGTACAATTATATGAAAATTATTTTGAATAAATTGTGTGCAGTTGACTAACACTGTGCTAATCATCTCTGTTCCTAGTACTGGGTGACCACCATTCTGCACTCTGCTTCTATGAGCTTGCCTTTTTAAAATTCCACATGTAAGTGAGATTATGTAGTATTTGTATTTTTTGTCTGATGTATTTCACTTAGCATGAGATCCTCCATGTTACCACAAATGCCAAAACTTATGTTTACATGTCTTTTACATTTTATACTACCTTGCATGGGATATATTATCTAATGAGATAACATTAGTTTTTAAGATAACTACTTATATTTAAATTAGTTTGTGTTTCTGCTGAGTATATATTTTATTTTGACATTTTAGATTCCCAGATTCTTCTATGAGGTTTGTTATGACAGAAAGATAGCATCCAATTGGCAGATCACTGTTCTTACTGTCATTATCTTCCCACCTGTTGTACATTTTATGACAGTCATTTATTGTCTTTGGGTTGACATTGTTATGTTTATAGTGAGGACTGTAAAATTAGGTTAGTTCATAATTTTCATGATCCAATTGCTACTAAATCACCAAAATTGCATTAATATTTTAAGTTGAATATCTTAAAATATTGGGAGTATATTTTCATTCATAAAATCATCTGTATTTTGTATACATTACATTTTTTCTTATACATCCCATAAAATAAATATTTTCATGCCATTTTGTTGTTCTTCTAAATAAATCTTTGTTAAAATGTGTAACAGAATTAGGTATTGTGGTTTATGCCTTTTTTGCCTTAAATTCTGTTTATTTTTTGTCTGTCTTCAAAATACAGCCAATGTGACTAGTTGTGCCTTTAACAGAATCATTCAGTGTCTAACACAGTAATGAAGCATATCTTCATGAATGAAATTGGAAGAATTTTAAAACAGATCAAAAAAACAATCACAAAATATAGGTTTAATGACTTTTAAGGGTTTTTTTTTAAAGAAAATACCCACCAAGTAAACAAACTGTAAGCTCTTTAATAAGACTTGCTACTCTGAATAATTTGACATCTTTCTCCAAGTTTTATAAACAATAGAAATTTTAGAACACATATTAGAGAACTTAGGAAGAGGAAGGCTAGTTCCTTGGGAATGACTATTCTGGTACAATGACTTCAGAATAGACTCTGAACCTTCCTTATAATTAGATCTTAACATTTTGCCACTAATAAAATGTATGACTTTATTTGCTTAAGTTACAGGTGGTGAAAGGAAAAATTTTTGACTTCAAGTAACTAGTGGGTACTACTGAAATATGTCTGCTTATTTTTTACAACCAAAATTAAAGCAAACTATTTTGTGCCCAAAAAGCTTTGGTACTAAATAAGAACACAAATATGATGTCTGTAACAAACCACACTTAGACTGGATAACACCAGAAACACCATATTGCTACTACTGGACATAAGAAACAGAAATTCCCTTCTAAAATACTGTTATATAGATTAATAATGTTACTAAAATTCCTTATTTATATTAAAATCTGTTTCAGTTTGCTGGTGTGACCAAACCTTAGAAGCTAATCCCAAAGGAAAAAGAACAGATATTTAGTTGGCAGAAGAGGCTTAATTTGATGTGGTCATGAAGCTTCAGGGTGTACTACTCTACAGTCACAAACCATTTTTGCTGACATTCTGGTACTCTGTTAAAAGTAAACCATTAATGAGTACATAGTGTTCACTTTGTCTTAACCAAGGTAAACATCATGAATATAGACATTTTTAAATAAAAAACTAATATTCTAAGTCATGCTACTTGATTTCATAAAAAAATCATAATAGAAACTTTCCTCTTTAAAGTTGCAAAGGAACTTTACAATAAAATTCTTAGTTTTTGTGAGGGTTAAAAATTCACTTGGAAGTAGAACTAAAATTTTGTTAATAACCATCTGCTTTATATTACATAAGGAAATATACATGTATATACACAAGAAGTGAGCCACCTCCTCCACAGACATGAATTTAAGACAGAAAACACCAGTTCACAAGGATTATGTAATATGTGACTGAATAGTCAACAACAGCAAGCTGGTTGGAATCACTGCAGTCCTCTGATCCAGAACATTTTTCTAAGGACTTGCAAAAACTATCTGATTAGGTTTATGTAGATTCTCTACTAAGGATAAATTTTGTTAGAAGATTTATAATATCAACTTATGTTACTGCATCTGAAGGTTAGATTTTTCAGTGACCTACTGTTTTTTCCTCTATGATCTATAAATCCCAAAATAACTTCTATCAAAATAAGTAAGGAGTTTTCTTTTTTTTTATTTAATTTTATTTATTTCTGTATGTGTATGAATGTACTGTCTGCATGCAGGTTTGTGCACCCGTGTCGTGCAATGCCGCGGAGGTCAGGAGAGGGTGTCGGATTCCCCTGGAACTGGAGTTCTCCTGGAATTGGAGTTTCAGACGGTTCTCAGCCGCCATGTGGGTGCTGGGGATCGAACCTGGGTCTTCTGTAAGAGCGGTCGGCGCTCTTAACCGCTAGGCCATCTCTCCAGCCCAGGAGTTTTCTTTTTTGCTGAACAAAATGCTTTGAAATTGCTTAAAAGGTTCATCCCTTTAATCCCAGAAATCCGTAGGTAGAGGCAGGTGGATCTCTTCAGGATTTATGCCAGCATGGTCTACATAGTGTGTTCCATAAGCTGGGGCTACAGGAAAATCCTTTCACAACAAAACAAAACAAAACAAAACAAAACAAAACAAAACAAAAGAGTTAACTTGTAAGTTTTCAGTTTACTGATGTATTAAATGTGTTTCTGATATTATTTCTTAAAAATGTTGTTCTATATTTTTATTTGAATCTTGAATATTTTGTAATCTTCTGTTAAGGAAAATAACACCCTTCACAAGTATAAGCACATTAACAAACTTCTTGCCAATTGGAAAAAAATCAGAGACAACATCTATCAAGTGAAATTGGCTTTTGACTATTATGATTATATGATAATGGAATCAAACAGCTGTGTC
The DNA here is from genome assembly GCA_009823505.1 of Rhizomys pruinosus. Lineage (NCBI taxonomy): Eukaryota > Metazoa > Chordata > Mammalia > Rodentia > Spalacidae > Rhizomys > Rhizomys pruinosus. Next base: position 476,726 of record VZQC01014071.1, read on the forward strand.
TAAGTGATGTTTTCCTTACTTTTCCATCGATTTACTATTTGCTTTATTGTAAAATGTTGAATTTTGTAGAAAACATCTGAATTTTGACTGTGAGATGGTTAGAGAGGAATTTTTGGTAGCAGAGACCATTTTATCTTAGACATTCAAGTATAAATTTTCTATTGGTTCTTTCCTAAATATATGATATTCCTTTCAAATCAGATAACAGCTTTCAGGAGGTAGAAAATGATGACTGGAGACTTTTATCTTTCTTATCATCACCCATATAGGATAGTTTCAATGATGGCACAAGATTATACAGAAAATTTCTAAATTGGATCTGACAGCATTTTATTTATTCTTTTACATGAGGGTTTTAGCTGGATCTTTTCTGATTTCATCACGTATCAAATGAAGTTAACTTCTATAGGTATTGACTATAAAAATTTACATTTTACTTTCTTAGGTTGATTTAATTGATCCTTTTATAGAATCAATTCAGCAAAATAAGAACATAACAAAATAACTTTTCATTTAAATTTAGACTCTCCATTTTGGAGGGATGAATTATTCCCTCAATTATTTCTCAGCTCTTTTTTTTCTCACAAAAACTTGGAAATTCAATTTGTTTTAAACTCTCTTTACAAATTAGTTCTCCCCCTTTGTTGAAATTACAGCATAAAACCCAAGGCAAAAATCATAGAGTGTGGAGCTAGAGACCAAGCATAAGCTAAGATCTTCTTGTGTCTTGATTTTTTTAATTTAAATTTTAACATTTACTTTGTAGCTATGTATGTGTACATCATTGACATGTGAATGTCAGAGGACAACTTGCTGGAGTTGATTCTCTAGAATCCCTTACCTCTTTTAAGAAGGATATCCACAAGCACAACCTCTGATACATTCTAACTAGTTCTCCTTCAATGAGTCAGCCAGTAGGAGCACCTCTTTTTGCAATCATTAAACAATTTTGGCAACAATCATTATTAGACCAACTATTTCATACCACATGCTCACCCTTAACCAGCTTATAGCTAAAAGAGGGTGAAGTAAAGTTGATTGTTGATTCTTTTGTATAGCCCATATTTGAAGCTGGAGAGTAGATAGTAGAGAGCCAACCATATCCATCTGGATGTATTCTGTGTATCTCTTTCTATGTTTGTTTTAGTACGGGAATAGATTAAAGAGGGGGCAATCTACAATATCTATTATACCAATCAAATGGGCATTGAAATAACTGATAAAGAAAACAATAAATCAAAATTCAGGAACATGTATGAGTAGATGAGTTTTCTATGATGGATAAAACATGTATAGGTAAATTATAAGATGAAATTCAGATGTAATAAAAATGTCCTTTTTGATACACTGAAGATGGGTGGTATGTAAAACCCTATTTTATGTCCTTATGTATGGCTTTTAAATATCATTTTGACTAAATTGAAAAGAATTTTGTCATCGTGAAATTCTTTGTCTTAATCAACTATTCCATTGAAAAAAAATATAGTTTAGATATTCCTAAGTTAAATATCTTCACATCAGGATGGCTTTAGATTTTCAAGAATAATATTTTATGTAGAGCCTATAGCCCAAACTAAATGAGCTTGACTGTAATGTTGTTAGGTCTAAAGAACTCTTTAGATATTTTAGGCTATTTATTTAGCTATGCATTGGAAAACTTCATATAAATGAAAAGAAACAGAATTTTACCTCATATTGAAGTATGATATTGACACATTGCCTAATGTGTAAGTAAGGCACCTTCCTTCTTCAATAGGAACAAGAAATATGTGCTTTCTTGGAACTGCATACTTTCTTAAAACTTGAAATCATTTTTACATGGCCAATCTCATTTAATGTTCCACATTGACTTTTGTACCATAATGTATTTTTTCAGCAATTTTCAAAATCCAACTTGATAAGTTGTAGTGTAATCAAAGGTAATTTTATGAAACCTAATGATAAAAATGTGAACTATTCTGTCCTAGTAATTTGCACTGTGTGTGATAGATTTTTATTGAATTTATTTTGAAATATAAAACAGTTTTTTATGTCCTATGGTGCCTTGAAACAAGATTTAGAGATTGCAGTTATAAAAGTCAGAATGCCACCCACTTGCTGCTGGTTCTCCAGCCAGGGGCAGAGCATGAGGGGACCAGCAGGTCCAGCTGACTGGGAATTGTGTCTAGGAAAGCCTTGGGAACTAGGAGCCAGGTCTGAACCCAGAGTTTGGGCAAGTATTCCATCGTGGTTTACTTGCTGCTGGTGCTGCAGCTAGGGGCAGAGTCTGAGGGGACTTGCGGGTCCAGTTGACTGGGAAATGTGTCCCGGAAGGCCTTGAGAACTAGGAGCTGAGGCCTGAACCCAGAGCTTGGACAAGTATTTGGTGGTAGTTTACTTGCTGTTGTTGCTCGAGCTAGGGGTGTAAGACCCGAATTGAGCCTTACCTTTGAGAGGGACCCCTGAGTGAGAGACTCTCGATGCAAAAGCAAGATGTTTATTCCTCCAGTGTGCCTGGTTTCACTTGTACAACAGGGAGAGGCAAACACTGAGCATTCTCTGCAAACAGTTTTTATACACTTAGAGCAGAGCAGGAATCGAACTCCAGTCTCCTGCGTGACAGGCAGGGATACTTAGCATGCTTGGGTCTGCAGGTGGCTTGGGGCCAGCACTCTCAGGGGGGTGCTTCTTGGAATTACCCTGTTACTTGCTGACCCAGGGAGGGGTTGCTATTCACAAGCAAACCAAAAGTCAGAACAGACACAAACAATTAAACAAACACCAAACAGGACAGACACAACCGTGGTACCTGCTAGGGCCCAATCTTATTCCTCCGAAGTCTTTCTTTCTTTCTTTCTTTCTTTCTTTCTTTCTTTCTTTCTTTCTTTCTTTCTTTTTTTTTTTTTCTGTCAGCCCAATCTGTAGGCCCCACAAGAAAGCAGTGTCTTGCTGGGGAGGGAGCTGTGCTTTCTCCTCTATCCTCAGGCAATGCCAGGGCACTATACAGGCAAGAAGCCCCTAGAGTAAGGCTGAGGAACCCTCCGAACTCTTTCTAGGCATCCCCACAGGGGGTCTTAATTCCTGGCCAATGCGCCAGATGTAAGACCTGAATCCTGAATCAAGCCTTACCCTTGAGAGACCCCCGAGTGAGAGATGCAGAGACAAGACTCTGGATGCAAAGGCAAGAGGTTTATTCCTCCAGTGCACTGGGGTTCGCCTGTACAACAGGGAGAGGTGAACACTGAGCAATCTCTGCATACAGTTTTTTTACAGACTTAGAGCAGAGCAGGAATAGAATCCCCGTCTCCTGTGTGACAGGCGGGGATACTCAGCATGCTTGGGTCTGCAGGTGGCTTGGGGCCAGCACCCTCATGGGGGTTCTTCCTGGAATTAACCTGTTACCTGCTGACCTAGGGAGGGGTTGCTATTTGCTAACCTAGGGAGGGAAAATGCTCCAACCCCAAAAAGTTGGCTCCAAGGCCTTTTATTCAGAGCCTAGGGGAATCTTAGTGGGGTTTGGGTAACTTCTAGCCTTATTGGATAATAGCAGAGTTACAGCTCATGGTTAGGTCAGCCCACCTGCCCCCACATACCAAAGGTTATCTTTAGACACAGTCTTGAGACAGGAACAGAACCAGGTATAGGGGCATTTCTCTTTATCGGTTCAGACCGGACCTGTTTCCCAAGCCTGGGATGTATCTGGTGGACTTCAGCCCTGGGTGGAAAGTGAATACCACCAAGCCTGTTTCTCAATGCCCCAGATGCATCTGGTGGACTCTAGCCTGGGGGAAAGTGAATGCTTAACCTTTGTCCAGAGTAGAAGTTTGGAATCAACACTTATCACTTCAGGGGAGGAGTCCGAGGGGACTGGCTGTTCCAGCTGGCTGGGAAACGTGTCTGAGAAGGCCTTGGGAACTAGGAGCTGAGGCCTGAACCCAGAGTTCAGGGCTAGAATTTGGTGGTGCTTTACTTACTGCTGGTGCTCCAGCTAGAAGCTGAGTCTGAGGGGACCAGCAGGTCCAGCTGACTGAGGAAGGTGTCTTGGAAGGCCTTGGCAGCTAGGAGCTGAGACTTGAACACAGACAGCAACCCAAACACCCCCCTGCCCCCGCTGCCAACTGGAACCCCCAACTGGAACTCAGGAGAGAGTGGCTGACAGAAGGAGTATAGTATCGACAAGGTGTCACCCAGGTTGCTACCCACCCAGCTCCTGCAGAACAGAAATGGAAAAGTGAACTATACCTTCCAATATATAACTAAAATTGAAAGCCTAAAACCTAGACAAGTCAACACTCCATTGATAAGGAGAAGATAACAAAGGCACCTGAAAGAATCAAGGAAAGCAATCCTTCAACAAAGTGAAGATGCATTCAAAATTCGAATCAGAATACAGACAAAAATCTAACCACATGCCAAGAGCACAACGGAAGAATATGGGAAAAGCAGAGAACAACTCCACACCAAACTCTATGGAGCCAGTGGAGGAACCCTACAATAGGATTTCCTTAGAGGTAACCCAGGACACAGATCCCAAAATAACAATCACATTTATATTCAAAGAAATCATAAAACTAAGGGATGAAAATGAAAAACTCAGAAAGGACCTAGAGGAAGACAAGGACAAACTTCAGAAAGAACAAAAAGGAGAAAATGACAGATTCTGGAAAGAGGTAGATGTACAAAATGACAAACTCCAGAAGGAAGTGGAAGATCCCACTGAAATGAAAAAGGAAACCAATGAACTACAAAAAATGTTTGAGAAGTTCCAAAAGGAAATGGAAATTGTAAGGAAAACATAGGAAGAACAACAAAAAAGAAAATTTAACAGTCATCCAATCAAGAGGAAAGAATGGGAAAAAAGCCTCAGAAGCAGAATGGAGGAAGCAGAGAAAAGAATATCAGACCTAGAAGACAACATAGAACAAGTGAAAAGCTCAATTAAAGAATATGAAAAATTAAAAAATACACAAGAGTAGAACAACCAAGAAATGTGGGACACTATGTAAAGATCAAACCTCCACATCATAGGGATAGATGAAGGAGAAGTATCCCAAGAAAATGGTATTGACCAGATTGTCAACAAAATAATAGAGGAAAATTTCCCCAAACTAAAAAAAGAAAAACCCATGTAAATACAAGAAGCAAGTAGAACACCAAATAGACTAGACCAGAAAAGAAACTCCCCCTCCATATCTTAGTTAAAATGATAGATACCCAAAACAAAGACAAAATTCTGAAAGCTTCAAGAGAAAAATAAGTTACACACAAGGGAAAACCTATCAGAATCACATCTGACTTTTCAGCACAAACCATCAAAGCAAGAAGAACGTGGACCAAAGCATTCCCAGTGCTAAAGGACTATGCATGTCATCCCAGGTTTATATACCCAGCAAAACTATCGATTCTAGTTGAAGGAAAGAGAAAACTCTTCCATGATATAAACAAAATGAAAGAATACTTCCTTGGAAAACCAACCCTCCAGACAATGCTTGAAACAATTCAAAGGAAAGAGGAGAGGAACATCTATCCCCAGGCACCTTGAAAGAAAAAATTGCAATAAAAACAGAGGTAGAAACCTACACAAAAAATGCAAACATATAGTAAGATGAAAAGAAGCAACATACACCTCTCAATTATAACCATAAACATCAATGGGCTAAACTCCCCAGTCAAAAGACATAGACTGGGAGAATGGATTAAGAAACAGAACCCATCAATATGCTGTCTACAAGAAACCCATCTCACCCTTAAGGATAGGCATCAACTTAAAGTGAAAGGGTGGAAAAAATATTCCAAGAAAATGGTACTAAAAAGAAAGCAGGAGTTGCTATCCTAATATCAGACAAAATAGACTTCAAATTAGAAACAATTAGAAGAGATAAGGAGGGCCATTATATCCTTATCAAAGGGAAAATTAACCATGAAGACTTCACAACTATGAATATGTACCAAACTCCAGTGCACCAAGCTTTGTAAATACAACTCTACAGGACCTCAAGGCACAGATTATCCTCAACACACTCATAGTAAGGGACTTCAATACCCCACCAAGTCCCTTGGACAGATCAACCAGACAAAGAATAAACAGAGAGACATCTGAACTGAACAATACAATAAAGGAAATGAACCTCACAGACAACTTCGGAGTATTCCACCCAAACACCAGAGATTATACTTTCTACTCATCCCCCCACAGAACATTCTCCAAAATTGACCACATAATTGGACACAGAAAAAACCTCAACAAATACAAAAAAATTGCAATAACTTCATGAATTCTATCAGACCATAGCTCAATAAAGCTCAATATCAACACCAGGATAAGTCCTGCTACCTACATGAACACATGGAGACTAAGCAACACACTCCTAAATAATGATTGGGTCAAGGAGGAAATAAAGAAAGAAATAAAAGCATTCCTGGAACTAAATGATGACAATACAACACAACAAAACCTATGGGACACTTTAAAAGCACTCCTCAGAGGAAAGTTTATAGGCCTGGTTCCCATATTAAAAAAAAAAAAAAAAAAAAACAGAAAGAGCACAGATAAATGAACTAACAGTGCAGCTAAAATCACTGCAATGACAACAAATAAACCCTAAATGCAACAGACAGGAGGAAAAAACAAAAATCAGAGCAGAAATCAATGAAATAGAAACAAAGAAAACAATACAAAAAAAATCAACGAATCCAAAAGTTGGTTCTTTGAGAAAATAAACAAGATAGACATACCCCTAGCCCAGTTAACCAAAAGAAAGAAATAACAACTCCTAATCAATAGAATTCAGGAGGAAAGGGGAAATATCAATACAGACAGTGAAACGATCCAGACAATAATACAGGAATATTTCAAAAACCTATACTGTACCAAATTTGAAAACCTAAGCAAAATGGATGAATATCTGCAATCCAGGGAATCACCCAAGCTACACCAAAAGGAGTTTGAAAGCTTAAACAGACCCATAAGATATGAAGAAATTGAAAATGTAATAAGTGACCTCCCAACAATAAAAGCCCAGGTCCAGATGGTTTCACAGCAGAAATCTATAAAATATTCAAAGAGGACTTACAACCATTATTACTAAAACTGTTCAGAATGATACAAGCAGAGGGGAATCTCCCAAATTCCTTCTATGAAGCCAACATCACTATATTACTAATACCAGGCATGGATGCAACCAAAAAAGAGAACTACAGACCCATCTCATTAATGAACTCAGATGCAAAAATTCTCAACAAAATACAATCTGTATAGAGACCCACATCAAAAAGATCATTCACCATGATCAAGTTGGATTCATACCAGAGATGCAGGGATGGTTCAACATATGAAAATCAGTAATTATCATAAAACACATAAATTGGACCGAAGGACAAAAACCACATCATCATCTCAATCGATGCAGAAAAGGCCTTTGACAAAATCCAGCATCCCTTCATGATTAAAGTCTTAGAGGGAATTGGACTAGAAGGATCATTCCTCAATATAATCAAAGCCATGTATAAGGAATCCACAGCCAGTATCATCCTAAATGCAGAAAAGTTAGAAGGATTCCCCATAAAGGTAGGAACCCGACAAGGCTGCCCCTTGTCACCACTCCTCTTCATTATAGTGCTTGAAACACTGGTTAGGGCAATAAGGCAAGAAAGAGGAATTAAAGGAATAGTAATTGGAAAAGAAGAAGTAAAACTATCCCTTTTTGCAGACGATAAGATAGTTTACCTAAGGGATGCTAAAAACTCCACACGAAAATTCCTAGAATCGATTAAAAGTTTCAGTAAAGTAGCAGGTTACAATATTAATGTAAAAAATCAGTAGCTTTTCTCTACACCAACAACAAGCAACTGAAAAAGGAATACAAAGAGTCATTCCCACTCAAGATAGCCTCAAAAACAATAAAATACCTTGGAATAAACCCAATCAAAACTACTAAAAATCTCTACAACAAAAATTATATGCTCCTGAATAAGGAGACTGAAGAAGACATCAGAAGATGGAAAGACCTCCCATGCTCATAGATTGGAAAAATTAATATAGTAAAAATGTCCATTTTACCCAAATTAATATACAGATTCGATGCAATCCCAACTAAAATCCCAGGAACATTCTTCACAGGCTTGGAAAAAAAATTCTTAAATTCACATGGAACAACAGAATACCCTGAATAGCCAAATCAACGCTGAGTGAAAAGAGTAATACAGAGGGATTTCTATACCAGACATCAAACTATACTACAGGGTTATAGTCATAAAAACAGCCCAGTACTGGCACAAAAACAGACCAGTAGAACAATGGAACAAAACTGAAGATCCAAACTTGAGCACATACAATTTCAGCTACCTCATATTTGACAAGGGGTCCAAAAAGTCTCAGTGGAGGAAAGAGCATCTCCAGCAAATGTTGTTGGCAAAACTGGATTACTATTTGTAGAATAATAAAATTAAACCCCTACCTCTCACCCTGTACAAACATCAACTCCAAGTGGATCAAAGACCTCAATGTGAAACCCCAAACTCTAATGGTGATAGAAGAAAAGTTTGGCACCAACTTACAAGACATAGGTGTAGGAAAAGTCTTTCTAAATCAGTCAGCAGCTGCTCAGGAAATAAGGTTGACAATTGACAAGTGGGACCTTATTAGACTGAAAAGTTTCTGTTCAGCAAAAGAAACTGTCAGGGAAGTGAAGAGAAATCCCACAGAGTGGGAGGAAACCTTCACTGCTGATATATATGACAGAGCATTAACCTCCAGAATATATAAACTATTCATAAAACAAAGAAGTAAGAAAACAAACGACTCACTCAAAAGATGGAGAAAAGAGCTGAGCAGAGACTTCACAAGTGAGGAAAGAGAGATGGCTGAGAAACATCTTAAAAAGTGTTCAACATCTCTAATAATTAAGGAAATGCAAATTAAAACCACTTTAAGATACTATCTCACCCTCACCCAGATAAGGCTGGCAAAGGTTAAGAAAACAAATGATACTAAATGCTGGAGAGGGTGTGGGGAAAGGGGAACACTCATGCACTGCTGGTGTTAGTGCAAACTTGTACATGCACTATGGAAAGCAGTATGGAGAACCCTTAAAAGACTCAAAATGAGCCAACAACGTGACCCAGCCATACCACTTCTGGGAATATATCCGCCAGACTCTTCATACTACAGAGATACATGTTCATTGCAGCTCTCTTCCCAATAGTGAAGAGCTGGAACCAACCAAAATGCCCCTCAATTGACAAGTGGATCGAGAAAATGTGGTACATCTACACAATGGAGTTCTATGCAGCAGTAAAGAAAGATGACATGCGGCAATTGACAAATGGGACCTCATTAAACTCAAAATCTTCTGTACATCAAAAGAAACAATCAAGGAAGTGAAGAGAAATCCCACGGAGTGGGAGGAAACCTTCACCACAGAAACATCTGACAAAGCATTGATTTCCAGAATATATAAACTACTCAAAAAACAAAGAAGAAAGAAAAGAAATGACTCACTCAATAGATGGAGCAAAGAGCTGAACAGAGACTTCACAAGTGAGGAATTAGAGATGGCTGAGAAACACCTTAAGAAGTGTTCAACATCACTAATCATTAAGGAAATGCAAATCAAAACCACTTTAAGATATCATCTTACTCCAATAAGACTGGCTAGGATCAAGAAAACAAATGATACCAAGTGCTGGAGAGGTTGTGGGGAAAGGGGAACACTCATCCACTGCTGGTGGGAATGTAAACTCATACAGCCACTATGGAAAGCAGTGTGGAGAACCCTTGGAAGACTTGGAATGAACTTGCCACCTGACCCAGCCATACCACTCCTGGGCATGTACCTCATAGACTTCCCCACCGAGAGATCATCGGCCGTGTTTATATTTCAGCTCTCTTCACAATAGCAGGAGCTGGAACCAATTCAAATGCCGCACTGATGAGTGGATAGAGAAATGTGTTACATACTAACACAATGGAGTTCTAATGCAGCAGTAAAGAAAGACGATATCATGACTTTGCAGGAAAATGGGCTGGATGCTAGAGGACATATGCTGAGTGAGTAACACAGTCCCAGAAAAACAGAACGAATGGTATCCCTCATCTGTAGATGCAGATGAATTAACTATTTGTAAGTATTTATTGTGCAGGGTTCCTTGAGCTTTTTTCTGAGTTTTGGAGAGTGATGCATATTGGGAAACAACAACAACAACACATAGAAGGACCAACATCTAAAAGACTGAAGAGACAGTGAAACTTCTGCCTTAAACAGTCTACTTTCAATGGAGAATATTGAGATAAAGACAGAAGAGATGAAAAGCATTGTATTGAGAAGACAGAAACAGTAAAGCATGATTTGGCAGAAGTGCATGAGCTCTACGTGGGGTGGGGGGATGGGGGGACATTGGTCTAGATTTGATAAATATTATATCATATATATATATATATATATATAAAGAAGGATGAAATCATGAAATTTTCAACAGTAATGTTGAACTCGTTAAGAAATTATGTTTAGTGATGTAACACAGTCCCTGAAAGATAAAAGACAAATGGTATACCTCATTTGTTGTTGCTAGTGCCAATAACAGTTTTGTAAATATTCTGTGTGGGCAGTGGATGATATTGAAAGAACAACAACCACAACAAGCAGAAAAGTCTGCAACAAAGAACTGACTGATAGCGGTGAAATCTAGGTAGGGTTGGGAGTGAATGGGTAGGGCAGGGATTCTAGATTGCAAATTAAGGATAATTAATATTGTTGTGAGTTTAACAAGTATCCAAACTTGTTCAAATTGTTTGCTACATGATTATACTGAGTATCCTAGGTCTTATAGTAAAAGTAAATGTTATATTAACAAACATTGGTTAACGTTTAATAATAAATGTAAATTAAAATAAAAGTAACTAATTGAAAATATAAAATTGTTATTATTATTTGTTTTACTCCTAATTTGTGCTAGACTTCCTGTGACAACTTTGGGATTAATGGATAAAAATTTTCTCTACAATGTTTGTGTTATACAATATCAACTTGTAACACTTTCTTCTACCAGTAGGATAAATTAAATAAAGGAATTAATTTGCTTTCCAAATTAACAAAATACAGTCAATGATAAACACCTGAGTAAATTCTATTCGAAAAGTTGACCAGCTAACATTAAAATGAGGGAAAGCCTCAACTATACAAGTATCAACTATATGTGGATTTAATTGTACAACTATTGTTGATAATGTGTTAAATGAATTTACCTTTCAGTGCTGCAAGGTTTTAATATTAAGAGACTTCTTACCTCCTTTTCATTAGAAAAAGAAAACTTGATGGTAATGGAACATCATTCCCTAACTGTAAAATTGGAGCTGACTGTTATGGGAGGTAATTTCTTTTATTTTTTATTTTTTTTTAATTTTCAATTTTTTCTTGTATGTGTAGAATGTACTGTATGCATGTAGGTTTGTGCGCAGTTGCAATGCCGGGAGGTCAGAAGGGTTCAGATTCCCTGCAGCTGAGTTTATCCTGGAATTTTGAAGTTCAGTCGTTTAGCCGCCATGGGGTGCTGGAGTGACATGGTCTTGTAAGAGAGTTGGTCTGCTCTTATAAAATTGATATAGTTGCCTTCTTTATTGACTGATAGTCATTCAGGAATCTGTGAAAAGGATCATAATCTATTCAGAACCAAATATAAAAATAAAGTCTATAATAGCTGAAGTCTTGGCATAAATTATATTAATACTGGAGAGCTCTGTTATCAGAATGGATTATTCAGCCAAGGAGACGTTGCTCGGGGATCAAGCAAAAAAAAAAAAAAAAAAAAAAAGATAAAGGTTTTGCAGAAACTGGGATATGTGCTGCAAGAAGAGGGTGGTAAGGCCCTGCTGTCAAGACCTGGTAGAAGATTGGGAAAGATATATTGCGACCACACATGCAAATGTAGTTTGGCTCGGGTGCAGGATGTTAACCAAAAGGCACTAGATAAAAAAGCGAAAATATTGGTTACTTGAGTCAGCAAAGCCTCCTTGTCAGTTACACCTCACCTGCCTTGAATACTGTGCAGCAGTGGCAGCAAAATTTCTGTATATTTCAGATCTAATTGGCGCAATTAGCTCTCTCTTGAGGAATTTTCAGGGTGATGCAACAAGTAAGTCCTCACAGTGTTAGGGATGTTATAAAGCAAGTAAACCTTGTCAGTTACGAAAGCTCTAGTATGGATTAGCATAGCCATGCCAAAATATTGTTGTCTAGCAACATAATAAATAATAATTAGTACGTTTAGATTTGCTGGTAGTAAGTTAACTGCATTGGGCTTAATCAGTAAAGGAAGTAAAGGTTTATCTGGATATAACTAAGGCCAACGCAATAGAAAAGAAACAGTCCTGACTGAAATCAGTCATTCGCAGAGATGACATCTCCAGACTAAGTAGACTGTGGTGCTTCTTGTCCACCTTGCCCCTTTTCTATGCCTAGGAAACAATCTGCAGAAAAGGGCGTCTGGTTGTGTGGTAGAATGGTAAGGGCTGCCATTGGGTGAACGTACAAAAACTACAGAAACATAGACTGAACTCTTATTAGATCAACATGATAGGACATGTAAGCTCCCCAAGCTGGGAAATGGCGGGGTATCGCAGGGCTGTATAAGTTTGGATAGCTGCTTGTAAATTTGTTTTACATGAAGGTTTCCTGTATTCATTACTTATGACTTATTATTAAAAAATGAATAAATTAAATGGAAAAAAATTTAAGAGATGGAAAAAAGACGAAAAACATGTTTGGCATAATGCATGAGCTCTGGCGGGGTGGGGGGGCAAGGAAGGGAGAATGGCTCTAGATTTGATTGGAAAATTTGTATGAAATGCACAAAGCTTCAATAAAAATTGGCTTTGAAAAAAAAGAATGCATGATCTGGGATGGGGCGGGGGTGGGGGGAAGGGAAAGGGAAATATGCTTGAACTGAATTGGAAAATGATGTATGAATGTATGAAATGCACAAAGCATCAATAAAAAATGTTAAAAAAATAAATAAATAAAAATAAAAAATAAAAAAAGAAAAACTGAAAAAAATGTAAAAAAATAATCCCTATTTTTTTTTAAATAGTCAGAATGGAAACCTGATATTTAAACTTAAAATACCTAAAGATATTAATGAATGTTTATCAAAAGAAAATGCCATATGGGGTTTTCAAGTATCTTAAATTTTTAAATATTGATTTATTCATAAAACATTCATTTATATATTATCTTGCTTTTGTTTCTAGTTTCTGTAATAAAATACTCTTACAAAAACAACATAGAGATGGGATTTATGTTAGCTCACAGTTCCAGGTTACATTTCATCATAGTAGATATGTGACAAAAGCAGGAGCTTCCCTTCTGCAGCCTACCTTCTCCTTTCATAGAGTTCATGATCCTTTGGCTAGGGAGCCTTAATGGAAACCATTGTATTCAACTGCAGCCCTGTTGCAGTATGTGAGAGAGGCCATGCAAAATCCAAATCCAGCATAGAGTTTTGGAAGTTCAAATCAGTAGTCAGAAAGATGGGAGTCAGTGCATAGCAAGGGTAGGAAGTTATTTTTTTTTCTAAAGTGACTTAATAGGATTTTTACTGAATAGTCCAAGGTCCTCAGATGGTATTTATGCTGGGAGAATTTTCAAAAACTTACTTAGCAGGATTGTTGGTAAAACTAAAGTACTTTGAAGGTCAAAGGATGGCCCGAGAATGAGGTCTAGTAAACGGCAACAACAACAACAACAGCAACAAAAAGTGGGCTCAGAGAAGCCTCTGTAAAGTTTGAAGCTTCTGTAAAGTTTGAAGCCTCTGTACCGTTTGACTTAAATTTTTATTTATTTCAATGTGACTGTTTTGCCTACATGTATGAAAGTGCACCCATGTTGGCCAGTTCCCTTTGACATCAGAAGAGGGTGTTGCAACCAGTGGAACAGACATTAAGGATAGTTGTTACTAACCATGTTTGTGCTGGGAACTTAACCTATGTCCTTTTTAACAGCACCCTGTACTCTTAATAACTGAGCTATCTCTCTATCCCTAAAGTCTGATCTAAAAGAGATAATCTTCCTTATGCTTCAATAAACCCATTAGTACTTTCTATTCCATAGGCTTCCTGAAGTTCTAACTTTGCACACTACACAATAGGTGGTCATGTAAATAAAATTAACAATATTCTGGAGCAAAAGGTGTAGCCTTTTCTATCAATATCATTATTATTTGAAGAGTAAATTTCTCCTGTTTATGTTTTTTTTTTTTTCAGTCTGGCTATCTTTATGTCAAAAATCTTTCTGCTTCAGTCTCCTCAGGGTTGAAGCAGAAATTTCCTCCTCTTTAAAAATTTCAATTTGAAGCTTGAGTATCAATAAAGTGTTGCCATCTGTAAACTTTATCTTGTTTGTCAAGGATGGCAGATAGGAGTTTATCTCATTTAATTTACTTTGACATTACAAATTATATAACTATTTTTGTTTTATACATCAATGGGGTAAATTTCAGGTTAAATAATTTCTGTAATATGATCCTTCCGATGAACAGTGAAAACCCAGGACAGTTATAGTATACACATACCCACAGTCTACTATTTAGCATATTGATATTTTATAGATTTTCTTTTTTACAGATTTTTTAATTGAATTTTCGTGTATTTCATCTTTATGCCCCCTTCCCCACTGGCACCCTTCCATCACCCCCTCACTGTATTTTATGCCTTTTATCATATATTTTAAAGCCTATTGAGTCAAGTTAGTGTCCCCAGATTTCCCTCTGCAAGTTAGTCGACTTGGGTGTAATCAGCCTATCTAGTTTCACTCACTTAAAGAAAATAAGTTCTTTGTCTCCCTGCATTAATCAATATCCAAAAGTTCTTCAGCCAAGATTGGAGCTTGCTGCCAATTTCCCAAGTTCTATGCTAGGTTTTTGTCTGAGTTTCCATAGGTCTCGTGCATACTGTCATCATTGTTGTAAGTTTATAAAACAAGGTCCCCAACGCTTGTAAGGCTCTATTTCCATATGGTCATATACCTCCTCTTCTGACTCGTAAACTCTTTCTGGTCCCTCTTCTCCTGTGGTATCTGAGCCCTGGGTGGACGAAGTTGAATATAGGTGTCCTGTCAAAGAACTCCCACTTTAAAGACTCTTATTCCCTACACTTTTTTCATGTGTGGCCCTTTGTGTTCATTGCCCTCTGTTGCCTGAGTGAGCTTCACTGATGGGAGTTGAAAAATGCATTAGTATTCTTTCTACCCCTTGTTACAGATTTTCTCAGTATAGAAAATATGTGTAATATCTGTCATATTCTCTATGAGAGTTTGAGGAATAAAAGAGACCCTTTGAAATATATTTTAAGTACAGCATATCATTTTAATGGGGGAATTAAGCCTGCTGGGCTCAGCAAGATAGTAAGTTTGGATTTACATTTCTTTCAGGAATCTTATGTTTAGCAGAAATCATGAAAGCGTACAACAAAATGGAACACAGAAGAAGTAATTGTTCTAAAGTCAGTTTATACTCAGAATCTTATTTTCATGTCTTCTTGATTAAAAATGGCTAAAATATCATGACAATGGAGCCATATTGTGATTCTCAGAGCTCTAGATAGTTTCTAGAATTTCTTTAAAAAGGCATTCTTTCTGATGTTCCTGTCCATCACCTGCCATAGCCAGCTGTGGAAATTGGAGAGAGTTTCTTTTTTTATAATGCTTTTATTGACGTTTTGTGTATTTCAGACATCATTTCTCAGTTCAGTTTAGACATATTCCCCTTTCCCTTCCCCCACCACACCCCAGATCATGCATTCTGCCATAACTGCCCTGAATATCTCTCTCTCTCTCTCTCTCTCTCTCTCTCTCTCTCTCTCTCTCTCTTTTATGTTCAGGAATTCACATTTTTTTCCTTTAATTCTATATTACTCTAAAATATGAATATATACTTTCCATTCATATACAGGAATTACAGAGTATGAAAGTAAGTGATGAATCAATTCTAGACCCCATTAAGAGATTTACATTATACCAACGTAGTAGCTTTCACATAAACAGAAATATAACAATAATGTTGTTCAGCTTGCCTTTCAACTTGGGATTTGGTGTTAGTATCCACAAATGAGGGAGACCATTCACCCCTTGTTTTTCTGGGACAGTGTTACTTCACTTAGCATAATGACTTTGAACACCATCCATTTTCCTGAAAAGTTCATGATGTCATCTTTCTTTACCACTGAATACTACTCCATTGTGTAGATATAACACCTATTGTCATCCACTAGTCTGTTGAGGGGCATTTGGATTGGTTCCAGCTCTTCACTATTGTGAAGAGAGCTGCAATAAACATGGATGTGCATGAATCTTTGCAGTAGGATGAGTCTTGTGGATATATACCCAGGAGTAATATGACTGGGTGAGGTGATAGGCTAATTTTGAGACTTAGGGGTTCTTCACACTGCTTTCATAATGGTTGTACAAATTTACATTCCCACCAGGGGTGGATGAGTGTTTCCCTTTCCCCACAACCTCTCCAAAATTTGGTGTCTTTTGTTTTCTTGATTGTAGCCAGTCTTTTTTTTTTATCTTTTTGAGACAGAGTCTCCCTGTAGCTCCAGCTGTTCTGGAACTCGTTCTGTAAACCAGGCTGGCCTTGAACTCACAGAGATCTGCCTGCCTCTGCCTCCCAAGTGCTACGATTAAAGGCATGCACCACCACACCTGGTTGTAGCCAGTCTTATCATAAGTGAAATGATATCTGAGAGTGATATTAATTTGCATTTATTTAATTATTAATGATGTTGAACACTTTTTACAATGTTTCTCACCCATCTTTAGTTCCTCACTTGTGAAGTCTCTGTTCAGCTCTTTACTCCATTTTTTGAGTAGATCATTTTTTTTCTTCTTTGTTTTTTGAAGTCTATATATTCTTGACTGTAATGCTCTGTCAGATGAATCACTGCTGAAGATTCCCTCCCAGTCTATGGGTTTTCTCTTCACTTCCTTGTTTGTTTCTTTCACTGTACAGAAGCTTTTGAGTTAGGTGAGGTCCCATTTGTTGACTGTTGACCTTATTTCCTGTGCAGCTGCAGTCTGATTTAGAAAGTCTTTTCCTACTCCTATGTCTTGCAGGTTGTTGCCAAATTTTTCTTCTATCACCTTCAGGATGTCAGGTTTCATGTTACGATCTTTAATCCACTTAGAGTTTATTTTTGTACAGGGTGAGAGGTATAGGTTTAATTTTGTTCTTCTACAAATGGTGATCCAATATTTCCAGCACCATTTGTTGAAGATGCTATCCTTCCTCCATTGAGGTTTTTTTTTTTTGCCCCTTTGTCAAATATGAAGTGGCTGAAAATCCAAGTTTGGATATTCAATTTTTTTTACATTGGTCAACGGGTAGGGTTTTTTTTTTTTTTGCCAGTACCAGGCTTTTATGACTATGGCCCTGTAATATAGTTTGAAGTCTAGTAGAGAAATCCCCCCCTGTATTTCATTTTTCACACAGGGTTACATTAGCTATTCAGGGTATTTGGTCTTTCCATATGAATTTAAGGATGTTTTTCCAAGTGTGTGAAGAAACTCATGGGAATATTGACCGGGATTGCATTGAATCTGAATATCAATTTGGGTAAAATGGACATTTTTACTATATTAATTTTCCCAATCCATGAGCATGGGAGGTCTTTCCATCTTTTGATGTCATTTTAAATCTCCTTCAGGCATTTAAAGTTTTTGTAGTAGAGCACTTTGGTATATTTAGTTAGGTTTGTTCCCGGGTATTTGATTATTTTAGAGGCTATTTTGAGTGGGGAGGTCTTCTTATATTCCTTCTCCACTTGTTTATTGTTGGTGAAAAGATAGGCTACTTATTTTTCTAGGTTTCGTTTGTATCCCACCACTTTACTGAACCTTTTAGTCATTTCTAGAAGTTTTCTGGTGGAGTTTTTAGCATCCCTTAGGTAAACTATCATATCATCTGCAAAAAGGGATAGCTTAACTTCTTTTCAATTTAGTACTTCTTTAATGTCCTTCTCTTTTCTTATTGCCCTAGCAAGCATTTCAAGCACTATGTTAAAGAGGAGTGGCGATAAGGGGCAGCCTTGCTGGGTTCCCACCTTTAAGGGAAATGTTTCCAATTTTTCTCCATTTAGAATGATATTGGCAGTAGGTTTGCTGTATATGGCTTTGATCATGTTGAGGAATGTTCCCTTCAGTCCAATTCCCTCTAGGACATTAAACATGAAGGGGTGCTTGATCTTGTCAAAGGCTTTTTCTTCATCAATTAGATGATCCTGTTGCTTTTGTCTTTCAATCCATTCATGTGTTTTATGATATTTACTGATTTATGTATGTTGAACCATCCCTGTGTCTCTGGTATGAATCCAACTTGATCATGATGGATGATATTTTTGATGTAGGTCTGAATGCAATTTGCAAGTATTTTGTTGAGAATTTTTGCATCTAAGTTAATTGATGAGATAGGTCTATAGCTTTCTTTTTTGCTTGCATATTTGGCTGGTTTTGGTATTAGAGTGATGCTGGATCCATAGAAGGAGTTTGGGAGACTTCTCTCTGTTTGTATCCTTCTGAACAGATTGAGTAGTAATGCTTGCAGGAACTCTTTAAATATTTTATAGAATTCTGCTGTGAATCCATCTGGTCTGGGGATTTTTTCAGTTGGGAGGTTTTTTGTTGGCTTCCTCAATTATTATGTGTCTGTATAAACTGTCAATCTCTTCATGGTTAAGTTTTGTTGGTTCTCAGAATTTCAAATATTCATTCATTTTTCTTAGATTTTTAAATTTATTGGACTATAGATTTTTGAAATATTGCCATATGATTATCTCGATCTTTGTCTGTTGTGATGTTTCCCTTTTCATCTCGAATCCTATTGATTTGGAGTTGCTTTTTCTTTTATTTTTTTTTCTGTTAACTGGGTTAGAGGTCTGTCTATGTTGTTTATCTTTTCAAAGAACCTGCTCTGATTTTTGTTATTTCTTCTCTCTGCTGAGTTTAGGTTCATTTGTTGATGTATCTCAAGTGGTTTTATCTGCAATGTTAGATCATTTATTTGTTCCTTTCTTTTTTTTTTTTTTTGATGTGGGCACTTAGGGCTATAAATTTCCCTCTCAATGCTACCTTTAATGTATCCCACAGGTTTTGTTGTGTTGTATTGTGTTTTTCGTTCAGATCCATTGATACTATTTTTCACTCTATTTCTTCCCTATCCCATTCATTATTCAGGATTGTGTTCTTTATTCTCCACGTGTTCTTGTAGCTAGTTGGGCTTATTCTGATGTTCATATTGAGTTTTATTGCACTGTGGTCTGATAGAATGCATGGAATAATTTCAATCCTTTTGTATTTGTTGAAATATCTTTTGTGCCACAGTATGTAGTTGATTTTGGAGACTATTCCATGACATGCTGAGAAGAAAGTGTATTCTCTGTTTTTTGGGTGGAATATTATGTATATGTCTGTGAGTTCCATTTGGTGTATTGTATTGTTCAGTTCTGATGTTTCTCTGTTTATTTTTTGTCCAGTTGATCTGTCCAAGGTTCTCAGTGGGGTTCTGAAGTCTCCCACTATTAGTGTGTTAGGACTATTCTGCTTCTTGAGGTCCTGCAGAGTACTGTTTATAAAGTTAGGTGCACCAGAGTTTAGTGCATAGACATTTATGATTATGAAATCTTCATAGTTAATTGCCCTTTTATCAAGGATGTAATGGCCCTCTTTTTCTCTTATGATTACCTTTAGTTTGAGATCTTTTTTGTCTAATAATAGAATAGCCACGCTGGATTGCTTCTTGGTACCATTCACGTGAAATTTTTTTTTCCATCCTTTCACTCTAAGGTGGTGTCTGTCTTTGAGGGTGAGATGGGTTTCTTGTAGACAGCATATAGAATGACTCTGTTTCTTAATACATTTTCCCAGTCTATGTATTTTGATTGGGGCATTTAGACTATTATTATTTAAGGTTATTATTGAGAGATGTGTTGCTTCCATTCACCTTATTTTTTGTTAGCATTCTTGGTCCAGGTTTGTATTTATTCTGTTATGCTTTTGTCTATTTCTCTCTTTAATTGCTTAGGGATAGTTGCTCATTTCTTCTGTTCTTCAGATTGCTTCTAGGATTTTCTGAAATGTTGGTTTCTTAGACATGTATGCATTCATCTCATTCATGTCATGAAATATTTTTCTTTCTCTTTCAAGTATAACTGACATTTTCCTGGGTACAGTAGTCTGGGCTGTTATCTAAGGTTATTTAGAACAGGGAATACTTTGGTACACATTCTTCTAGCTTTCATAGTTTGGACTGAGAAGTAAATTGTGATTTTGATGCATTTCCCCTTATATGTAACTTGTCGTTTTTCTCTTGTGGCTTTCAGTATTTTGTCTTTGTTTTGATCATTTAGTGTTTTAACAATTATATGGCCTGAGGAGTTCCTTGGCCCTGTCTATTTGGTGTTCTACGAGCTTTTTGTAGTTGTATGGTGTTGTCTTTTTTCAGTTTGGGGAATTTTTCTTCTATTATCCTGTTGAAGATCTGGTCAATATTGTTGTCTTAGAACTCATATCCTTCCCCTATCCCTATGATGTGGAGGTTTGGTCTTTTCATAGTGTACCACATTTCCTGGTTGTTCCACTCTTGTGTTTTTGTAAATTTTTCTTAATCTTTACTTGAGCTTTCTAGATGCTCTTTATTATCCTGCAGGTCAAATATTCTTTTACCTGCTTCTTCCATTCTGCTTCTGAGTCTTTTCCCCATCCTTTCCTAGTGATTGGATGAATGTTCGATTTCCTTTTTCATTTCATCCTGTGGTTTCTTTAGATTTTCCACTTCCATCCGGAGCCTTTCAGTCTCATCTTGTAGATCCTTGGTTCGTTGTTCATTTTCTTTTTTCATATCAGTCTGGAATCTTTTCAGCATTTCCACTTCCTTCTGGAGTTTGTCATTTTCTCCCATTAGTTCTTTCCAACATTTGTCGTTATCTCCCTCTACGTCCTTTCTGATTTTGTTCAGTTTTTCTCCTTAGTTCTTGCCACCATTTGTCATTATCTCCTTCTAGATCCTTCTTGAATATTTTATTCTCTCCCCTTAGTTTTCTAATTTCTTTGAATATGTCTACAGTTGTTCTTCTAAGATTAGTGTCTTGGTTTCCTTCCTCAGAGATCTCATTGTAGGGATCCTCTGTAGGTTTGGAAGAGTTCTGTATGGATTTATTATGAGGTTTCCCCATGTTGATTTTTCTTTGTGTCTTTGGCATGTGGATTTGTTTGTTTATTTGTTTCTTTGGATTCTGGCAACTCAATGTTGGCTGCACAGACTATATTCACTAAAGCTGTGCCTGCTAGGTCTTCTGCACCACAGCTCCAGCAGGTTGATGGGGGGGTGAATTGTGTTACTACTTTGGCTTGCCCACATGCCGTTAGGCTCCCAAGGGTCAAGCCAGTTCCACCTTTACTTACTGGGACCTCACTGAGTCCGTGCGCCTCTCTGGAGTGCAAGCTAAGATTTCTGGGGTCAGGTGTTGAGCCCCACAAGGGTCAAAGCAGTTCTGCTTTGACTTACTGGCACCTCAGTGAGTATATGATGAGCCCAAGCTGTGATTTCTGGGGGTGGGTGTCGAGCCCCCCTAGGATCATGGCACTTCTGCTTTGACTTATCAGCACCTCACTCAGTACATGGGCCTCTCTTAAGACCAAGCTGAGATTTCCAGGGGACGGGTATCGAGCCCTGCAAGAGTCAAGGCAGAACTGACTTACAGACAGCTCACTGAGTCTGTGTGCCTAGAGAGAGTTTCTGATTACATGATAGAAACTAAGTAGGAGAAAGTAAGGAAGATAGAGAGAGAGAATTTACAACAGTTTATTTGCACTGGTTGGCTTTTCTTCTATTCCTAAATGGTGTTTCTGAGCCATGCAACCTATGACAGGTTCCCAGACTGGGCCCGAGTCAAAACTGGATCACTTCTTTATTTTATGAAATTAATATTAAGCATTATAACATATATCAACTTTATTTTGTCAATATAATTAACTTGCTTTTGCAGAGTATGCACTTGAGTAACTCCAGTCCTTTTAATGTGATTTCACTTCCAATCATCAAAACCTTTATGTATTTCCCAGAGGGATAGCCCTTGAGGTAGAGTTGGGTCATTGTATGTACACATTGTGTTTACACATACACATAACTAGAAATGTTTGAGAATTAACATTACTGTTTGACCGGTAAGGCATGGGTATCCAATTTTCCTTTCTTGTTGAAAATATTTTTTAACTTTTTTTAAATTTTATTTATTTCTGTATGTGTATGAATGTACTGTCTGCATGCAAGTTTGTGCACCCGTGTCGTGCAATGCTGCAGAGGTCAGAAGAGGGTGTCAGATTCCCCTGCAACTGGTGTTCTCATGGAATTGGAGTTTCAGACAGTTCTCTGCAGCCATGTGGGTGCTGGGGATCAAACCGGGGTCCTCTGTAAGAGCGCTCTGCGCTCTTAACCGCTAGGCCATTTTTGTATGAAATTTTGCATTTCATACAAAATTTCTTAATGAAATTTACTATTTTCCTTTCTTGATTCAAGATAACACAGGCATCTTTTCATTCTAGAGTTACAAAATATCTTATGATCAGGTGGAAGACTTATGTTCCTTAGGAATTTCCCATAGTTAACTTTATAGTCTTGTTTGATTTCTTTGCCTCACTTGTCCTACATCCCACTTCTTTACTAGTCTCCTCATGTGTCATGAATGTGTAATAAATCAATTGCATGGAAATCCTCACCTAACAAATCCTTACCTAACAAATTAAGATAATATGCTAAACAATAAAAATAACTGTTGCTTTCAAAGAGGTACTTGAACATTTACAGTGTCATGTACAAAAATTTGGCTGATATACACTGTGAAACACTATTCAAAAGTAAGTCACTATTATTACCAATTCTCTTTAGAAAATGCGGGTGCCCAGTTTTGTACTCCTGACCTCCTTGAACCGCTGAAGTGTCCCCTGGTTGAGGCTTAGGCCACTGAGCCTCTGATTACCATAAACGATTTCTTCTGACATGCAGGTTCTCTTAGTAAAGGTTTCTTTATTAAAAGGCAATGGCCTGAGAGAGATAGACAGACAGACAGATGATGATGATGATAGATAGATAGATAGATAGATAGATAGATAGATAGATGATAGATAGATCGATCGATAGATAGATAGATACTAGATGGCTAGTTCATGATGGCTGTTCTGATGGCTGTTCTTCATGCTGTTCCTAATGTCCTTTTTGTACAGGCATAATAATAACATATATTATGACTGTGAGTCAAAGCACTGGGAAACTGTAGTTTACATAATGCACTTACATTAAAGAATTGAGGGTGGAATCTCAGAAAGAGCCAAAAATCAATTAACAATTATGCATGAAAAGGTTAAAAGCAAATAGAACTATCCTGACACTAATGTATGACAGATGAAGGATTCTCCCGGGATGCTTAATCCACAAATCAAAGGAATTCTTGGCTCTGCAGAGCATTCACCTAGCCTTACAGAGAACAGGGGTGTGAAATGAGCTCCTCTTGATGCTCATGGCCATGTATGAGCAAAGCTGCAAGCCTGAATATATACTGTCCTAGTCTACAGCATGAAATTATTATTATTAGTAGTAGTAGTAGTAGTATTAGTATTAATTTTATTTTTTTAAGTATCACAATGCTTATTGATAGACACAAGTATATAAAATCAGGGCATGGACATGACTTGATAAATTAAGTTTAATTTCAATACTATAGGGGACCAATTCAAATTCTCACCATTTGTTTCACACCCAAAAAAACCGCTTCAAGGGCATTAATGATCTCTCAAATCTGATCAGTTTTGTGCAAATGAACAATGTTTCTTTTTAAAAAGACTTGTGCACTTGCCCAGGCTCAAGGATATTGAAATTTAACACATAAAACCAATTACTAGAGGGAGAAAGACAGGTAATATACTATTACGGTAACAACCAGCAATTACAGTTAAGAATTTTCTGTAACAACCAAATGAATAATCAAATATTGCATCAACTCAAGTATTACTGAGCAAAGCGCATTTCTACTGTATTCAGTGTTGTTATTCAGTTTTATAACTTAAAACAGCCTATGATAACTGGCAGCAAAGAAGGTCCTTGAAATAGACTGCCTCTGCTTGAGAACTTATGATGTAATTATTACACGCTGCTTATATGCTATCTAAATATTAAAGATACTCCTAAAATATTTGACTATGATTAAGACATTACACTACAAAAAAGCCAAAGAAAATCCTCCAATTCACATGATATGTGTATATATATATATATTTATGTATGTATATAATTTATATATTTATATATATGCAATACAAGTTGGAGAGAACAATAACAACAAAAGAACTGGAAAGAAAATACAAAACCAAATCTCTGGAAAGACTCAGAAAAAGATGCAAGACATGTATGGCAGAGTGCAGGAGTTCAGGTGGGGTGGGGGCATGGAAAGGGAAATGACTCTAAATTTGATTGAGAAATGATATATGATGTATGGAAAAAGTTTGAAAACAACAACAAATAAGTTAAAAAAAGAAAATATATGATTGTACTTGAAATATATTATATTTAATTTTTTGAGAAAATAAAGCTTAACAACTTCCAAAAAAGGAAAATTTTATATTTTAGCAAATTATTCAAGAGTAAACAAATGAATTAGTATTCACAAGGATGAAAAGTATTAGTGGGTATCTTAAGTGAAAGAAACAGATTCTGCTTTATAATAGTTTTCCTGGAAAGATTTTTGATAGAATTTGATCCTAGAGTCAAAGTTTAAGAAAGACCCCTAGAAGAAAGATCCACTGTGAACTCAGAAAAGCTAAGGAACTTTTCAGGATGTCATTGGTTCTGCCACTGCTATACAATACATGGTCTAACAGAGCCTTTGTGAACATTTTTTTCTGAGAGTCTTTTCTCAGTTTCTACAATTTTCCAAAAAGTAGCATTTAATAAATCACACTGAACATTGTTAAGTTGCTACTGAGTTCCTGGCCCACTGCTGTATTCTGATTATTAATTATAATCATTAGGAAATTATGATTTATAATTTTTTCTTTAGATTCAGCAGCTACTTGTGTTACTTCTCACGTTACTTACCTACTTGTGTTACTTCTCAAGTTACTTACATACATGAGAATATAAAGAGTCTTTCACTTATAGAATACCTAAAAGAATAAATGAATTAATGCATAGAAATTCAAATCCTGGTAGATAGAATACAGGAAATGTTTTAAAAACATTAACTGCTCTTGGTCTTGGTATTGATATTTTGCCACGCCCAAGATTAACATAGGGTCTGTGACTATTTCTTATATAGAGACAAGTATTGTGTTTCAATTCTTCTGAAAGAATAAGGATTTATTATTATGGTCTTCTATTTACAGAAACAGTAACTTACCCCTCACCTAACAAATGTTTGGTTCCTTCATTCACTAAATAACAATTAAATTGACATCTTGGCAAGACAAATACATATATAAGTAATTGTCTTCCATTTAGGGAATGACTATGTAAATTTTCAGTGTAACCAAAAATACAATTATCTTAAAACCTTTTCCCATAGGAAACAAGGAAGAACAAATATCTTTTTGTATAGAAAGAAAGGTATCCAGATACATACTAAGATGTAGGATGAGTCATTGTAAGCCAGTTAATAAACATCACATGTTCCTAGTTGGAAAGTTATAAAATAGGCATTTTACACGCCTATATCTGTTCTATAATTCTGGAGAAATAATTTCTCCACTTATTTAATTTTAATTGGGATATTAGTTATGATTTTCTAATTAATATATTCTGTAGAAATCATTCTCCATTTTATATATTTCAAACATTTCTGGATTAAAGTGTATAATATGATAAAGGAAAGTAGGACCTATAAGATTCTTGTATTAAATATATAAACACATTTATTTTATTTTGGCTAACTGATATGCCTATCTCTTGTCACGATTTTAGTACAGTTTTTTGCAGATTATAATTGGAAGGAGATACTAGGAATTTCAAAGGATAATTTGAATAGCAAGTTCAGTGAAGCCTGACATTTCTCACTGCTTGCTGAACTTAAACCTGCATAGAGACTTAACTATGAAATATCACATGCTTCTTGACACCTATTCTATTAAATAAAATCAAAAGAATGGCCATTAAACATTAGTTCAATTTTGTCTCAGCTCATTATTATTTACAATTGAAGGAATATAACTAAAATCAAGTTTGATACTTTACATAAATTTTATGCACTTATCTTTTTCCAATATAAAAATGACTCATAATACAATAAACTTTTATTTAATCTCTCATTATGAAGTAGGAAATGGTGCTTATTTTTTAGTATACGTTTTAGAAAAGACAATTAAATTTTTCTAATATTTTTCATGCATCATTTTGAAAATTTTCTTCAATGATCTTTAAATTAATAGATTTTTCATTTGCTTTCTGCAAAAATATCTTTCCTTATTATCATGAAAAATACTTCCCTCGGCAAATAGAAGGGCTACATCTAGATTATGACCACTGAAACTTTATTGAATGTCTCTAAAAATATATACTTAAGCCATATACAAATTGAATGACTCCATCTACTTCAAGATTGTTTTTAATATGTTGCCTTTTTATTTTATTTTATTTTTTATTTATTTATTTTTGTATGTGTATGAATGTACTGTCTGCATGTAGGTCTGTGCACCGTGTTGTGCAATGCCGCGGAGGTCAGACGAGGGATTCGGATTCCCCTGGAACCGGAGTTCTCCTTGAATTGGAGTTACAGACGGTTTTTAACCGCCATGTGGGTGCCGGGGGGGGCGGGGGATAGAACCCACGTTATCTGCAAGAGCAGTCAATGCTCCCAACCGCTAGGCCATCTCTCCAGCCCTACTTCAAGTTTTTACTGTGGTACCCTCCAACTAAAAATAAAATCTTTAGAAGGGTTTGTAAGTTATCCTAAATTCTTCTTTACTCCTTGAGTTTTACTGAGTTATAGTTAGAAAGTATTTTTTTTATATTTGAAATATACAACATGATATTTTGATATGCATATATGTGTGAAATAACTACCATCAAAATAAGTCAAATATTTTTGCTTCTGTATATAGATGTAATATTTCTAAATCTAAAGTAAAGGATGAAATGACTCACACCTATAATCCCAGTATTTCGGAGACTGAGGCAGGTAGATTGCATATTGAGCTTAGCCTAATCTGCATAGTGAGACTCTGTCTTTAAAAATACAATAACATTTAGTCTCTAAGGTACTTTCAAGTGTATGTCAGTTTGATGATTAGTGGTAACTATAAACTTAACAGAATCTAGGATCATTGTTGATTATTAGGCTTTACAGATGAGTAAGACCATTGATTGGTTTTCTCCTTGTCACCATGTATAATATCATCTAAACTCATGATAGCTTCTCTTGAGGGAGAAGGCTTCCAGATCAATTCCATCTTGATTGCTCCAAGATCTGTGCCTGAATTATGACCTGTCTTCTGGTATAGGGTCTTACATTCAAGTTCCTGAAGGCAATCGACAGCTGTAGAAATATCCTGTGTTATTTTAGGAGTCTCTTGAAATATCCTGAGGAACAACTTGAAGGAAGGTTTCTTCTGACAGATATTGTGTTATTTGTTCTAAAGCTTTCATATATACATTTTTGAAGGAGATAATTTCATGTGTATCACTCATCTTTTGCAGCTTTTCTTTCAGCAATTTGACTGTATCATCAATTTTTTCTAGGTTTTGGGAGTTTCTGGATTTTATAGGATTTCTTGAATTGGCATAGCCCTTTACTAATTAAATTACTAACACTCATGAAGGTGAGTAGGTCAGCTAATAATGGGGTCTGGAAAAGGTTATCTATATGAGGAGATATTTAGTTTGCTAGGCTGTTATGTTTTTGCTCTCCATTAACCTGGGGAAGCTGACCTGCTGTTGCTATACAACAAAATATTTGATTAAATGGTTCTATTGGATTAAGTGGCTATATGAGCACTACAACCACCTCTTATGTAGCTCTGCAATAGTGTGCATTCCATGGCCAGAAGGCTCAGCTAATTTAGTTCAGATTTATCAGATGGCCCTTGAGATTAATTGGGTCCAGATGGATGGGTCAACTTCTGTGTTTACTAGAAATGTCCAATCGAGTTTCATGTCCCTCCTACACTATATTCGTTAAAAACTGAAAAACTTTCCCTTTCTAGAGAGATTTTACCATTTTTCTCCTTAATTTTCTCTCAACCTTTTATCAGTTTAGCATATTACTATTACTATTATTTTACTTATTCCTTGATTTATTTCTCCACTGCAATTCCAGCACCTTAGGGGTAAGTATTGCATTCCCATAGCGTTTTGCTATAGAATTAGATCAAAGAGCAGTCTATGAGCTTAGTGAAAATTACATAATAATATCACTGATATTTCTGATATTATTTCTAAATTTAGTGAAATGTTATTTCATTTCAAATATAATTTTATGAGATACTGAATTTTTTGTGCATATTCATTTATTATTTTATTTAATCAGCACAGGTACCTTATATAAATTATGTGGAATCAGAGTTAATATTTAATTTTTTATATAAAATGAAACTGTTTTGAATAATCTCAATATTAACAAGAGACAGAATTAATATGAGAAGTTAGACTTTTTGTCTATGTATCCTTTGTATCATCCTTTAAGAGCTAGGCAGGTAAATTAAATGAAATTGAAGGCATACAGCCATGCTCTAGATTTTTAAAAAAATGTTTTATTGATGCTTTGTGCATTTCATACAACATTTCTCAGTCAAATTTACACTCATTATGTTTCCATGCCCCCTACCCCGCCTGAGTGCATGTATTCTGCCATACATATCTTGGATCTTTCTCTGAGACTTTTTAAATTTCTTCAGAGATGTTTCATGTCCAGGTGAAGTAAGCATTACATAAAATTCTAGAGCATGCAGCGGCACTTGCTTTTATCTAATGCTCAGCTCACCTGGATATGAAACATCTCTGAATTTGTTCAGAAATTTTATAATCATTTATGAAAGTCTTTTTCTGAATAGCCTAAGAATGTTTTCACTCACTGCTTGGACCTATTTTGTAAATTCAACATCTTAAAGAAGTTAACATCTGCAGAGCAATCAATGCTTACTGCCTACCTAGTATGCATAAGAAACTACTCGTGCTATGTAGTATATTGCTACTTCCTCCATCTGGAAATGTTCTTATCTAGTGAAATTGTGTTATGTGCTTATTATATGAGTGTCAACCTCTTCAACAGGTCTTTACTGAATTTCCTATTATAGATATGCAATCTCTCTCCCTATTTTATCTGAATAATTTTCCCTCTTGATCCTTTGCATTATCATAGATATCTTCTTTAAATGATATTACTTTTTTGTTAATGAAATTTTGTTTTTAAGTATTTTATTATTTTTATTTGAGTATATTATTGTATTATCTGCATCTGTGTGAGTGTACTCGTGTTTTGTAATGCCCAAGGAGTTAAGAGGAAGACGCCTGGAACCTTGTAACTGGAGTTACAGATGGTTTTTAGCAGCCATATGGATGCAGAAAATCCAACCGAAGTCCTCTGCAAAAGCAGTCAATCCTTTCAATCAGTGAGCCATCTCTCCATCCCCTATTATAAGCTTTATACTGAATATAAGAATGAAAACTATGATTTTAAAGATTTTCTGTTAATAGTTGGTTCTCCAGCACCTGCAAACTATGCCAAGCATTTAAGAGAATTCAATATAAATATTTATTTAAAATATTCATATTCATACATCAGTTTTCTGTTCCACAGTATAGAAAATAATTGTAATTAACTATTATTTATAGAGTTAATTGTGTATAATTTCATCTATCTCCTACTAGAATTGAAACTGAACTGTGACTTTCTTATAGTATTGCATCTGGTTAAATGCAATGATACTACAGAAGTGTTATTACTTACTTTCATTGAATCTAGAATTTTCTATTTTAAAGAAATCTTATATTTTATTTTATTTTTTTTCAAAGCCAATTTTTATGAAGCTCTGTGCATTTCTTTTTTTTAAACATTTTTTATTGATTCTTTGTGCATTTCATACATCATTTTCCAATTCAGTTCAGGCATATTTCCCTTTCCCTTCCCCCCCCCCACCCCCACCCCATCCCAGATCATGCATTCTGCCATAACTGTCCTGCATCTTTCTCTCAGTTTTTTTTTTCATTTTTTGCTATAAGTGATAATCCATGAGTACAAGC